>OX392462.1:126302220-126430749 GCA_947623515.1 Neoascia interrupta
TTAAGCCTTGCCTGTTCGTCTGTCCGTATGTGTGAAGTTCTTAGGTCTTTAAAATAGAGCTACGACACTCAAACTTTGAGTGTGTCTTAATTCTGACTTTGTTCAGACGAAGTCTAGAAAAAGCCACGCCCACTACTGGCTTCAATGTAAGACAACCTCTATTTCAAATATTCTTTCAAAATGCCTTTTGGTCAAGTTAGACAAGGAGTAGGAACTCAAAATCTAGTATAGATCAATAAAGGCCCAAAACCCTTAAGAAGGTAAAAATTGGACCGCCCACAATATCGACCATGCCCACTTTTAACATGTTAGACCTTTAAAAGCCAAATATCTCGAAAAAGTTACTCCAAATCGAATAAAAACAAGTGGGAAAGTGCAACAATGCATTACATATAAAATGTCAAAAAATAAATACGCCATCAGCATTTTACAATGTGGGTTAGGATGGGGTATTCAACTTAACTTCTGCGTACACACTGTAGCAATTACTCACTGGTTCTTTGATATATTTGCTTTAAATCCAAAAAACTTGCACTGTCAAATGTTCAGATATTTGCGTAGGCTATCAAATCAAGTGAATTAATTTTCGCCACGCCCACTTTTGGGGGCGTTTTGAAGAATAAATGTGCAACTTAATGTGCAACTACCTCCAAAATTTTCAAAACTGTAAAACGTTCTAAGAGTCTAAAATTTTACATTTAGCATCTCCTAACGAATGTAAGACACAAAAAAGACAAATTTATTTGGTAAACCTTCTCTAGTGGGCGTGGCATCTATTTTAAGGGTAAATATTCAAATGCAGTTTACTCAATATTTTTGCTCGAAATTGAAAAAAATTTACTTAATATTTTATGTAGAAAGTACTTAGTTCCACATTTTGTTTGTACAAGACTTTGGGCCACGCCCACATTTGGAGGCTGAATTGAAGAAAAACCTACAAATTTCCAGAAAAACTTAATTTCGACTGGACTTCATTTAGGAAAGCGTTGAAACAAAAAAGTAGCATGTTAGGTAAACGAGACTTCAGCTCAGATTTCGTTCGTATAAAATATTGAAAATATTGAAAAATATTGAATTTGAACCGAAAAATTGCATTTTTACGTACATTTGAGTGTAACTGGAAAATATCTGGGGAAATATCTTGTAATTAATAGTTTGTATTAATTATAAGATATTTCCCTTTTCGAAGTTTGCATTAATTATAAAATGTCAAAAAATAAATATGCCCCATAAATAAATGGGGTATTATATAACGGTCCTTTTTACGGACTGAAACTTCTGCGTACACGCTGTAGCACTTACTTACTGTGTTGTATTATATGTTTTGTTCTGTAGAGTAAATAGCTCATACAAACTATGACGTTTATCTTATATTCCATTTCATAATTTGGTAAAAACAACAAAACTTAATTGCATACGCACGAGTTTGTTTGAATGTAGGGACAAAGCTGGTTGTGTGTGTTTTATAATTTTGCAAATGTTTCCTTATATTGAAATAAACTGATTTGTGATTTTTATACCCCATCCCATAGGATAGGAGGTATATTAAGTTTATCACATAGTTTGTGACACGCCCACTATCGGTCTAAATGTCCAACTACCTCCAGAGATTTCAAAACTGTAAGACGTTCTAAAAGGGTCAAAATTCACTTTAAGCATCTTCTAATGAACGTAAGATACAAACTTATGGGAGGCTTACAATCCGCCTAGGCGAATCGTTTGATACCCCATCACAAGTGACCACCGTCAAGCTCCAAAATGCGTCAAAAATTCTTGGTTGTTAGATTTCAGTTTCTATTCGGTACTTTAATTGTGTTAAGAATTTGTCAGTTCAGAATCTTCTTTCTTAAAAAAAGGGGCGTGACATCAACCCCTTTTCAATAACATATTTTTTTTTATCAGATGCAGTATACACGTGTTGATCGCAGTTTTATATTAAAATTTTTATTTTTTACTTAAAAATGCCCCCAAAAGTGGGCGTGGCAAAAAATTATTTGTTTAAGTTGATAGCTTACGCACATATCTCAACATTTTATAGTGCAAGTTTCTTGGATTTAAAGCAAATATGACAAACAAAAGCCTTTTTACTAGAATGCATATTAAATATGACGACGCCTACAAGGGGGCGGTTTTCGTTTTTTTTTTTTTTAAATGCCAACCACAATACACCTAAGCGAGGATATTGCATACCAAATTTCTGCTTCCTACGACAACTTTGATTTTTCATCCTATTAAGTAAAGTGAGCGTGTCAGTGGGCGGATTTCAAAAAATTTTACACTTGTACTGCTTCGGTACCTAAAAAGAACAGATATCAAGTCTCAAGTTCCTAGCTCAAAATAAAAGGCATAAAAACTACCGAAAGGAGGACTGACGGACTGACGAACGGTCGGACGGACATGGATCATTCGACTTACAATTCGGTCTCGATCATATACCTTTAAGGTCTTGGGGGTCTACGGTGATTATTTCTCTATGTTACAAACTATGAATCAAACTTAACATACCTCCTATGCTATGGGAAGGGGTATAAAAAAAAATTTAATTGGTAAACCTCCTCCAGTGAACGCGGCATTTATTTTAAAGGTAAATTTTTAAATGCAGTTTACTCAATATTTTTGCTCTAAATTAAAAAAAATTTGATATATATTTTATGTAGGAAACGCTTAGTTCTAAATTTTGTTCATACAAGACTTTTAGTCACGCCCACATTTGTAGGCAGAATTGAAGAAAAATCTAAAATTTTCCAGAAAAACGTAATTTCGACTGGCCTTGAACCTAATTTAGGAAAGCATGAAAAAAAAGTACCTCGATAGGTAAACGAGACTTCAGCCCAGATTTTGTTCATATAAATTTTTTAGCTACGCCACCATTTAGGGGTCTAGGGAATTTTTCAAAAATATTGAACTTAAAGCAAAAAATTGCATTTTTACGTACATTTAAGTGTAACTTGGAAATATTTGTGGAAATATCTTATTTTTGATAGTTTGTAATTAGGGACGATTGGACCACGCCCCTTTTCAAAGTTTGCATTACTTATAAAATGCCAAAAAATAACCATGCCATCAGCATTTTACAATGTGGGATAGGACGGGGTATTCAACGGTCCGTTTTACGGACTGTAACTTCTGCGTACACACTGCATCACTTACTTACTGGTTTTGTTTATATTTTTTATCAGAAATGGTATACACGTATTGAGTTTCATACTAAAAGTTTGGTTTGTACTTAAAAACGCCTCCAAAAGTGGGCGTGGCAAAAATTTATTCGTTTCAGTTGATATCTCTCACACGTATCTGAACATTTTTTAGCGCAAGTTTTTTGGATTCAAAGAAAATATATCGAATAAAAACAGTTTATTAAAATGCAAATGAAACATGACTTTGAAATATGTTTTTGCCTTTTTCATACCCCATCCCATAGGATAGGAGGTATATTAAGTTTGACTCATAGTTTTACATAGAGAAATAATCACAGGCATATGGTCGAGTTCAAATTGTAAGTCGAATGAGCCATGTCCATCCGTCCGTCCGTACGTCCGTGTGTCGGGATCAATTCCTTGTATTGTTAGCAATATTGAGTGAATTTGTGCAGCTGACCTCTGCTCGCTAAACTCATCTAAAAGAAGAGTTTTCAAGATCGTCCACGATCATATTTCCTGCAGTGAAAATACGAAATCATTAGCTGAAACCTTTAGCAGCCTCCTGCTATAAACAATGATTTGTAGGGAACTCAAACCTAGAATCGTTGACTATTCCTCAAACTCATTGACCCATCGTTCCGCCGTCAAATTTTCGTCTCCCGAGAATGCGTGCATAGTTTGCTCGATGTCATGAAATGAAAAGCTTTTTTCGTCGCCGTATTTTGTCACAAGCTGACCACCCATGCTTCCCTCGTTCTCTTCGGTTTGGGATAATAATTCCTCCTGTGTTCGATGTTTTTTTGAATCTTCACTGCCGCTCACATTACCGGCGTTGGATTTTTTGCTTCTAGCGTCAAAAGACTGCCCCCCTAGCATAACAACCCTAAAAGTGGGCGGAGCTCAAAACTTTGTAAATTACTAAGCAAAGAGTAATATCTATAATATTTGTAATATAATTTTGTTTATAATTTGGAGTGAAATTTCCCAGAAATCGTGTTTTTTAAGATCTTACATGCTAAAAGTGGGCATGGTCGATATAGAAAAAAGCCTCGTTAAAGAAAAAAGGGGCAAAATTGCTCAGTTACAGAATGTGTGCCCCTACGCCTTGTCTAAATTGACCAAAAGGCATTTTGAAAGAAAATGTGAAACAGAGGTTGTATCAGATTGCAGCCATTAGTAGGCGTGGCCGTGGCGTGGCCGTTGGCGGATTTTGCCAATTTTTGTATCTAAAGCTCAAAAAATAAGACCTGCAGCTGCAGCTTGTTTACATACTAAAAACTAAGGGTATAGAGGGTCGCATATTAAGAAGTTCGTTATAGACGAACTCTTGCACCCACTGACTTGTATAGTTAAAAATGCGAGATTTAAGACCAAATATTTTATGCAACCACCTTATTTAGCATTAAGCATTCAACAGTTAAATTTTTACATCTCGCCCATTTTTCGGAGGCGTGGCAATTTCCTATTTAGGTAGGGTATTTTGCAATCTGTCGCAGACGGACTGAAGTTTTTACATACGCACTTTTGCACTTTCCCACTTGTTATTAACAATGAACAATAATAAAAAAAATTTCAGATTAAAATATGTTACATTTTTCAGATTAAAATAAACAGAATTATTTTTTTTCTCAGGCAATTAAAATTGAATCCGGATTTATTGCGCTTATGAGCATATTTGTGGTGGCTTCGTTCATACCAATTGGAGTGCTTATTGCTTGGTGTTGCGGGAGGAAGTCAACAACTGATGACTTAAATAACCGTCTAGATTTATTGATGCCATTTGATGAGTCCTCAGGGAATGCACTTATTTGCAGAAGAAGGGCTTCAGTAGTCACAATATTGATTTTCTTTTTTGTTTTAACGTAAGTAACTAAACGCATTTTTTTTATTGCGCATATTAATAAGTAGGTACATATAGTTCACCCATTTATTTTTCCCAAAATTATATTTTCATTGGGATGTGGAAATCGCAAATAGTTTTTCGAGTTTCATTGCATGTTGTTGGTTTTTTATCTGCATTAAATTATTATTCAGAAAGAACAAGTAAAATGCTTAAGCACACAAGATGGCATGGAAGGGAGGCTTTGTGGCAGGTTACAGAACTTAGGACCCACCCGAAATTAGAGGGTGATGGGTTCGAGCGTCCGCTAAAGTTTCAACTCCACTCTGCATTTCCGCATTGGAAACACAATTTTCTCAAATAATAAAGAAACTCACAGGAACTCTGATACCTAACCTACTCGTTCTGAATCCGTTTCTTATACTGTATCTCCACCGACAATTAAAAGAAGATTAGTGGGAGACGATTAAAAATAAATCCCAAAGTGACTCCATCAGACATATATAGGATTAATTTGACAAGAAAACTGTTTTTTTGTCATTGTGGCTCTCAAAAGAGAGTGGCGATGTCATTTCCCAGGAGCGAGAAACGAACGATTTCCTCAGTAAAAGTCACAATGGAAAGTGTCCTTGTGACAGATCTGTCGCACAGGGACAGTTTCAGTTTCCTTTTTTGATTCTCAAACTGTTACAAAGGTGCAGAAAATAGTTTGTGAATAGGGTGAATGGGATTTATGAGAGGATTTATTTAACGCTTGCCGAGAGGATTTAAATTTGTATGGTAAATCGCGTGATTTGTAGAGGATTTAATAAAGATTTATATTAATCGAGGATTAGTGCTCGGTGGAGACATGGTATTACTCTTCTTATATTTTATATCATTTTATGTATAGAACTCCTAAGAGCTTTTAGAGATATTAACGAGTTTAAGATTTATTTATTAATTTAAAATCCTAACACAGTATGATATAGGCTTGATAAAGACTTGATTTATTCACGTCCGTCCATTCGTATGTTAACAAGCTGCAGTTGCAGGTCTTATTTTTTGAGCAATAGATACAAATTATCTAGTTGAGATTATTACAGAAAGCGATTACGGTAGGTAAGAGAGTGCTTAATCAGCGGAATCTGCCCGCAGACTTGTCCATTACAGTCTTGTATGTACAATTATTAATGCGTGTGAAGTTGGTACAGTCTTTTATCAACTTTTGTTCTTCTCTACAGTCATAAAACATCACATTACATAATTTAAAACATCACAATGAGCAATATCAAACAATTCCCCCAATTTCTTAAGCCAGTTTTTTTCTTTTTTCCTTAATGTTTTTTTTTTTTTTTTTTGAACCATGAACGTTTTATTTTTTTTTTTTGAACTCTTTGAATCGTAGTGGGTTACTAACAATTTCCCACAAGTTAATTGCAAAATTTAGCCCATAAGCCAAATTGCAATTGCAGCCAAAGTTGCAGATTCGGGAAAGGTTTTCTTTTCTTTACATCTGTAGGAAAAAAACTAGTAAGTAAGTGCAACAGAAGTTGTACGCAGAAGTTACAGTCCGTAAAACGGACCATTGAATACCTAATCCTATCACACGTTGTAAGATGCTGATGTTATTATTATTTTTTGACATTTTATAAGTAGTGCAAACTTCGAAAAGGGGCGTGGTCCAACCGCCCCTTTAACGAACTATAAATATTAACAGATATTTCCATGTTACGCTTGAATATACATAAAATTTTTTTGGTGCAAATTCAATGTTTTAGAAAAATCGACCTCTAAAAGGGGTCGTGGGTAAGAATTTTGTATAAAATTAAACCTGAAATGAAATCTCGTTTATCTAACCTTAATCGCAATTACGTTTTTCTGGAAAATTTTAGGGTTTTCTTCAATTCTGCCTCCAAACGTAGGCGCAGCCTAAAGTCGTGTTTAAACAAAATAAAGAAATAAATGTTGTCTACATAAAATATTAAGCAATATTTTTTAGTTTAAAAAAAAAAAAAATTGAGTAAAATGCATTTGAAAGTTTACCCTTAAAATAGATGCTATACCCACTGGAGGAGGTTTACCAATTAATTTTTTCTTTTTTGTGTCTTACATTCATTTGGAGATGCTTAATGCCATATTTTAGCCTTTTAAGATATCTTACAGCTTTGAAAGCTCTGGGGGTAGTTGCACATTTAGACCGATTGTGGCCGTGTCTTTGGGCGGACTACAAACATTTTTGCACTTGTATTGCTTCGCATGACGTGGAGCTTACTAACGCTTCAGAATCAACATTTATTGTCTAAAAACATGTAACATACAGACAAACGGACAGAAATGGCTTATTCATTTCAGAGTTTGGTCTCGATCATATGCCCTTAAGTTCTTGGGGGTCTACCATTATTATTTCACCGTATTACAAACTATGTGACAAACTTAATATACATCCTATTCTATGGGATGGGGTATAATAAAGGTAGCTTTTCACCTTTGGATGGCAACCTTGATTGGTTTAATTCAGATAGTGATTGACCGATTAAGCAAATGTTGGTTTCATTTCCTGTAGGAATGCTGTGCAAAACCACTTTTTTGGCTTTTGAAGCAAAATGCGCGCGCTCTCGTGAAATTCGAACTTAACTGGCCAAATCTCGAACAGCAGGGACAAGAGAGCGGTCGAGAAGAAAGAAGGCAGGGAAGGGTTTTCTATGCGATTCTATGCTTCTATGTTTCACTTGCAGCATTTTAGCCAATCAAAAATAGTGGGAGGGTTACAATCCGCTTAGGCGAATCGTTGGATACCCCATCCCAATTGACCACTGTCAAGCTCCGAATTGTGTCATAAGTCTTGGTTGTTAAATTTCGGTTTCATTTAACTTCAATTTATATTTAGAATTTCTCAGTTAAGAATCTTCTGCCTAAGAAAGGGCGTTGGATCCACCCTTCTCAATAACATCGTATTTTTGTTACCACGTGTTGATTGCATTTTCATATTACAAATTTGGTTAATACTTAAAAACACCCCCAAAAGTGGGCGTGGCGACAATTTATGCACGTGAGTTGATAGCTTACGCAAATATCTGAACATCGCTTTTTGTTTATTTTTTTATCAGAAGTGGTATACACGTGTTGACTGCATTTTCATATTGAAAATTTGGTTTATACTTAAAAACGCCCCGAAAAGTGGGAATGGCGAAAATTTATTCACTTCAGTTGATAGCTTACGCACATATCTAAACATTTTATAGTGCCAGTTGTTTGGATTTAAAGCAAATATGGGTCAATATTTGAAAATATTAATATTTTGCTCACCAAAACTGACACCATGCCACTTTCTTATTGAGAAGATTCTTAACTGAGAATTTCTAAATACAAACGAAGTTAAATGCAACTGAAATTTAATAACCAAGATTTATGACACAATTCGGAGCTTGACAGTGGTCAATTGGGATGGGGTATCCAACGATTCGCCTAAGCGGATTGTAGCCCTCCCACTAGTTATACCCCATCCCATAGGATAGGAGGTATATTAAGTTTGTCACCTAGTGTGTAACACGGTGAAATAATAATGGTAGACCCCCAAGACCTTTAGGGCATATGATCGAGGCCGAATTCTGAATCGAATGAGCCATGTCCGTCCGTCCGTCTGTATGTCACATGTTTTTAGGCCTTAAATTTTGAGCTGGGGTGCTGAAACTTCGTATGTAAGGTCCGCATTATGCGAAGCAGTACAAGTGTAAAAATTTTTGAAATCCGCCAAAGACACGGCCACAATCGGTCTAAATGTGCAACTACCTCCAGAATTTTCAAAACAAACTGTGAGACGCTTTAAAAGGCTGAAATTTATCATTTAGCATCTCCTAATAAATGTAAGACACAAAAAAGAAAAATTTAATAGGTAAACCTCCTCTAGTGGGCTTGGCATCTATTTTAATAATAAATTTTCAAATGCAGTTTACTCAATATTTTTGCTCAAAATTAAAAAAAATTAATTAATATTTTATGTAGAACACGCTTAGGTCTACATTTTGTTGATACAAGACTTTGGGCCACGCCCATATTTGGAGGCAGAATTGAAGAAAAACCTAAAATTTGCCTGAAAAACTTAGTTTCGACTAGCCTTGAGCCTAATTTAGGAAAGCATGAAACAAAAAAAGTAGCAGGTTAAGTAAACGAGACTTCAGTCTTGATTTCGTTTATATAATGTTTTTAGCCACGCCCCCTTTTAAGGGTTGATTTTTCAAAAATATTGAATTTGGCCCAAAAAATTGAATTTTTAAGTACATTTAAGTGTAACTTGGATATATATGTGGTTTCTCATTAGGGGCGGTTGGACCACGCCCCAAGCGGTGTTAGGTTCAGCAGAGTGTTCTGAGCTTCCATAGGTGTAGTACGGAACGCACCTGTAAAAGCTATGCAAGCCGTTCGTTGAACCGCTGATAATTTTCCATAAACTGTTTTTCTGTTTGTTGCTTTCCAGCAAACCAGGTCACCGTAAGTAAGAATGGGTCTTACCATTACAGTATAGAACCGGAGGACCATGGCGGATTTAAAGCCTCAAGTTTTCCCTACCATTCTCTAACAGATAAAAAGAGTATTGTTTAAGCAGCAATACAGATTTATTGTAGTTCTTACCGCTGGAGGGGGAAACTAAATAAAATGACCGTATTGCGGGGTGTCCAATGTGAACATTAAAACTTTATTCTATTCTAATGCCTTATACAGGGTGTTTCCAAATTCGATGCAAATATTTTGACACAAGATTCTTGGGTATATTTGAAGAATAAAATTGTTCTACAGTATGGGCCTATCTCAAATTTTGATACCAGTTATTGGGAATTTAAGAAAACACCGACTTTGAGGTACCTTGACCCATACTAACACAAATATCTCCGCTAACACTTACAACAGGTACTTCATTTAGGACTTAAATTTTAGAAAAAATAGTACTTCTCTTAACTGCATTAAAATAAAATTGATAGCTTTTTCAACTTTCGAGATATTTGCTTTTAAGTCGGATCCTTTTTCCCTGCCCATGACATTTTTTTGACTTTCAAGACACATTTCTGCGAAAAATGCGTAATAAACATATCGGTAATTTTTTCTTTCTAGTGCACCTAACAATACTTAATAAAAATTCTTAAGACAAGTTACCCGAAAAACCCACAGATTTTATGATACTTGGAAAATTCCATAGCAGGTAAAATTATGAAAAACTCGATTCATAGTGTTCAATTCCTATTATTCTGAATAAAAATGTTTGTGTTTGGTTTATGTTTTTTTTTATTTCATTAAGTTAACTTTACAATCAAATAAGGTGTTCAAAGTGTCCTCCTCCATTTTGTATGCATGCTAGAGCCCGTTTTTGGATTGCGCTGTCAACGTTTATTGAGGATAACTCCTGCCTCACTTGTGACGAGGCTTGGAGAATACGATCTTCTAAATCATTTAGTGTTGATATTTCTGTAGAATTAACAAGTTCTTTCATTCTCCCCCATACAAAAAAAAAATCCATAATTGTAAGGTCTGGAGATCTTGCAGGCCTGTGAACTGGTCCATTTCTTCCTATTCAACGACCAGCGTACTTTTCATCCAGCCAATTCTTAACCTCGCGACCAAAGTGGGCTGGGGCTCCATCCTGTTGAAAATATGACGAAGCTCGTTGAGTTACCGGAACATCCTCCAGTAGATCTGTTAAATCATTGCGCAAAAATTCCAGATAGTTTGCAGAATTCAGTGTGGGAGGCAGTTTGAAGGGACCGATTAAGTTGTTTCCAATAACTCCTGCACACAAATTAACGCTAAATCTGTGTTGAAATTATGACTCTCTCCTTGTGTGTGGGTTTTCCGCAGCCCATATGTGTAGATTGTGAAAATTTGTAATCTCATCTCTAGTAAATTGAGATTCGTCCGTCCATAGGATTCTGCTTATAAAACCGTTGTCGTCCAAGTTCCGCTCTAACAACCAGTTGCAAAACTCAAGTCTCGGCTCCAAATCACTCGGAAGCAGTTCCTGCACAGGTGTATGGTGGTATGGATACAAGTTTTCCGTATGCAGGAGACGAACAATTTTATGTGTTGAAACATTAAATCGCAAGGATAAGCGCCTGATGCTGATTGATGGATCATTTGCAACCGCTTCCAGTATTCTTTCATCAACTGCAATTCTTCCTGGTGAAGCTCCTGCGTTAGGTCGTCTTGTTGAAACAGATCCCGTTTCCCGAAGTCTTCGAAACGAATTTGTAAATACGCGGGGATTAGGTACTCTTCGGTTAGGATAAAGCTGATGGTATCTTTGTTGTGCTCTAATAGAACTTCCGTTGCACATCCCATAAACGTAGATAATATCGGCGTATTCTTCGTTTGTAAAAGATGCCATTTCAAGTAGGGTTTCTTAACAACTGTTGTGTCACCTCGACTTCAAAAATGACCTTGATGGATTTAATTTTGTTTTCTAACCTTTTATACAATTTACATTAGGTAAATTTTCCAACTAGGCGACCAACCTCAAACTTAATCCTTTTTGGGATTTAACAGAAAAATGATAGGGAAATTACCTTTTTATCAGGTAGTCTAATAAAAATGCATGCTCTAAGACCTACGTAAATTATTAATACATAGTCAAAAAATCGTTCTTGTTGTCAATTGCGGTTAAAAAAGTAGGTAACAAATCATATTTCCACCTTATACCTGTCGCGGCTTCGTGAAAAGAGTTTTTCATAATTTTACCTGCTATGGAATTTCCCAAGTATCATAAAATCTGTGGGTTTTTCGGGTAACTTGTCTTAGCAATTTTTATTAAGTATTGTTAGGTGCACTAAAAAAAAAAATTACCGATATGTTTATTACGCATTTTTCGCAGAAATGTGTCTTGAAAGTCAAAAAAATGTCATGGGCAGGGAAAAAGGATCCGACTTAAAAGCAAATATCTCGAAAGTTAAAAAAGTCATTAATTTTATTTTAATGCAGTTAAAAGGAGTACTATTTCTTCTAAAATTTAAGTCCTAAATGAAGTACCTGTTGTAAGTGTTAGCGGAGATATTTGTGTTAGTATGGGTCAAGGTACCTCAAAGTAGGTGTTTTCTTAAATTCCCAATAAGTGGTATCAAAATTTGAGATAGGCCCATACTGTAGAACAATTTTTTTCTTCAAATATACCCAAGAATCTTGTGTCAAAATATTTGCATCGAATTTGGAAACACCCTGTATATACTTAAATAATGCTTACTGTACAATTTCTTATTCTAAGGTTTATTTACACTCGCTACACCTTTTGTTATCATGAGGTTCAATTACAATAATTGTAATTGAACGCATGGGAATGATAGAAATAACCTTGCGTTTTGAAATAATTCTCATGCATTGCTGGGAACTGCGAATTGTTCGGCGTTATCAAATGTTGGACACAACATGCTGGGGCCTCTTCACACGGACGATATGCAGAAGTCGGCTTCATCAAGCGTTGGTTGTAGTGGTGGCGTGATTGATTTTTTGGTTTCATTCAGGTGTTGAACTCTCGGGGATTGACTCAAGATGATAATGGCGATGACGATAACGACCATCAGAATAATTGCACTTGAACCAACAAGTGAATACTGATGAATCCTATGTATGCGTATTTCTTCCAGAATGTGTTCCTGATTCCTTTGCAAAGTAATTGCCTTTTCAATATTGGAAAGGGCTTGTTTGTTGCCACTTCCTTGAACGTTTGCTGGCAGTTCATTTACTATTGACTTATTACGTGTCGGTAAATGGAGGGTCAAGTTGTGTAATGGCAGAAACGAAGACACAATTCTGCTGGTTATTGTCTGCCGGCCGATTATGATCATGGTTTGATCTTGAATCATGCAGTGTGAAGGCAACTTTATTATCCCGCTTTTTTCCAAGACTACTGGTGTTGGGTGCAAACCACAGATGATGTTGATCGTTGTCTGCTGCGGCATGCTGAATATCCATGTATTTATGTGGTGCATCTCTATCCAGTATGCCTTTGCTGGGATGTTTCTTAAAACGCACGATGTTGACAATTTTTGGTTGTATCGCAACATGTTCATTTCACAAGAACTGACCTCTGATCCATACTTCAATAATGGATGTTGCAAGTTGCACCAATATCTGTCAGTTGACCTTTGTTGGCATGACATGAATTCATCTTTGTTGATCGGGTAAAAGTGATCTCCTTGATGATTGACTAATAAATAATCCGAGGACGGAACAATGCATGTAAAATTTTCAGTGGTCCATGTGGGAACTGGAAGCAACTTGTAAATCTTGAAGTCTTCATTGTAGAGAAGTGGAAGTGAAATCTCTATTATAAAGTTGCTGCTTGTAACTCTTCCTCTCGAACGAAGATTCTTGTAGAGTTGAAGAATTGACTCGTGATGCCGTTCTCCAGGTATCATCATTGATCAGGGAATGTTGTCGTGGATGAGAGGATGAGAGGATGGATTCTTCCATTGTGTGTTGACAGGATGATATCTAACAGCACATTCTGAGTATTCTGATATATTCATTGGCATCGCGATTGAGGAGTTCAGAAGTGCTGACAAACCCCAAATCCATAGAAAGGGGCTTATATTTCTGTTTTTGTGAAGGTTTCGTTCCATTCTATGAAGACTTGCTGACTTCTGGATATCTTCCGAGGTCACTGCAATCTTAACTTGCTGAGAAGATGCCCTGGGTGCTGTTGAGGAGCTAGCATCTTGTGAAGTTTCTGTTTCTTTCTCCGTTTCGATTGGTAAGGGACACAACCTTGTAATAGGTCTCTTAACATATTTTTTGTTGCAAAAAACAGTTGCAGCTCTAACTCCATGATCTTTGCCCGGGTGAACTTCAGAGACTCTGCCCATCATCTAAGCTTTTGGTTTAAGTCGATTCTCCTTTATCAACACGATATCCCCGACTTCTATGTTGCCTTCCCTCTGTTTCCACTTTGTTCGTTGTTGGAGTTGGGAAAGATACTCCGAGGACCAAATTTTCCAAAAATCATGGTACATTTCTTGTGTAAGTACCCAACGGGAGCGATAGCTTTTCGATTCTCTCACGATTGGTCCAGGAAGTGCATTGAGTGAATCTCCAATGAGGAAATGCCCATGTGTGATTGCTGGTGATTCGCCGATGTCGTTACTGATTGCAACTAACGGCCGAGAGTTCAGACATGCTTCGATTTGGGCCAGCAATGTTGAAAGTTCTTCAAAGGTGAGAGAGGTGTCACCAATAACTCGTTTTAAATGGTATTTCATTGACTTCACTGCTGCCTCCCATATCCCTCCAAAGTGCGGTGCCGCTGGTGGTATGAAATGCCATTCGGTTCCATCCACGATGAGGTTTTTCGAGACATCTATTTCTGATTGTTTTATGGCATTGCGCAGAAGGATTTGAATTTCCTTGTTCGCTCCAACAAAGGTGGTCCCATTGTCGCTGTAGAAATGCGAACAAATTCCCCTTATTGATGTAAAGCGCCGTACAGCTGCTAAAAACGCAGCAGAGCTCAGATCGCTCACTAGTTCAATGTGAATAGCCTTGGTTGCCAGGCATATAAAAATTGCAATGTAACCCCTTGTTGTAGGGTGTCCTCTACCCTTTGATATAAGGACTTGAACAGGTCCGGCATAATCGACTCCAGTATGTGTAAACGGCCTTGATGGAGTTACTCTTTTGGCTGGTAGAATTCCCATAAGTTGGGTTTTTCCTTGTGCTCTTAACCGATGACAACGCACACAGTTGTGTATAATCTGCCGCACCACACGTTTTGCTTGAAGGAGCCAGTATGATTTGCGCAACGTCGATAGTGTTAATCGAATGCCTCCATGAAGGGTGCGCTGATGTACGTTTTCAACCAATAATTTAGTAAATCTGTCATTGGGTGGTAGAATGTAAGGATGTTTCTCGATTTCCGATAAGTTTGCGTTTTCCAATCGACCTCCTACGACTAACAGATCTTCTTCATCCAAGTGTGGGTTAAGCGATAAAAGTTTACTTTTACAATTTAAGCTTTTTCCTTCTTGGAGGCATTTGATTTCTTCTGGGAACGTCTTTTTTTTAACTTCTCGTATGATGTTTTTGCGTGCTGTGTTGAATTCATTTAGTTGTAACTCTAAGCTTCCTGGTCGTTTTGAGTTTGGAGATTTGCAGTTGTCACTAAATCTTTCGCAATAAGCGATTGCTTTTATTAAAGTGTTATAACTGGAGAATCCTTCAGTTATATCGAACGAATCAGAAACAACGATGTTTAGGACTACTTTCGCTACTCTTGCCTCTGTGACTTCAACTTCAGGTACGACTTTTTTCGGCCAGCTATCTTAGTTGTAAAGTAGCCACTCAGGTCCATTCCACCATAACGGATGATGTTGAATCTGTTCTGGTGTAATACCTCTAGAAGCACAGTCAGCTGGATTATCCAACGATCGGAGGTGCCTCCATGAACTTGGGCTCGTTACTTCTTGGATCTCCGAAACTCTGTTGACTACAAATGTCTTCCATGTTGATGGGCACTTCTGTATCCAAGCTTATGTTATTGTGGAGTCTGTCCACGCAAATACCTTGCCTACTTGCGAGTTGTATATCCGCATTGTTTCCAACAAGACTTTGGACAGCAAATGAGCTCCACAAAGTTCTAGTCTAGGAAGCGGAATTCTCTTCTTAATAGGAGCCACTTTAGTCTTCGCAGTCAGTAATGCTGTAGCATAGCTACCTCCGCGCATAGGCACTCTCGAATATACAACAGCTGAATAAGCGGCTTCAGACGCATCACAAAATCCATGTAATTCTATTTTTTTGGATTGATCAACTCCCAGCCATCTCGGAATTCTGATGTTTTCCAATACCACAAGGTTATTTTTCAGCTTATTCCATTGATCTTCTAGTTCAGTTGTGAGTGGTTGATCCCAATCCAGATCAGTTTTCCAGATCTGTTGCATTAGGATTTTCGCGCTAACAGTAACCGGGGCCAACCATCCGAGTGGGTCATACAGCTTTGCTATTTCTGATAATGTCGTTCTCTTCGTAAGAGTTTCAATTTCTTCTTTTGGTGGGCTTATATGGACTTTAAACTGAAAGGTATCACTTGAAGGACTCCAGTGGATACCCATTGTTTTAATCGTCTCTTTTTTGTCGATTTGTATGGTGCTGAGGCTCTGAGACTCCTGTGGAACGTTCTTAAGCAGCCGAATGTCATTGGTAGCCCACTTACGAAGGTTGAAACCTGCCCCTTTAAGCATTGTTGTCAATTGCATTTGAGTTTCTTCGCATTCTTTTATGGTATCTCGTGCAGACATCACACCATCAACATAGAAATCGTTTTCGACAATGTCTGCTGCAAGCGGATACCTATCCTGCTCATCTAGAGCCAGTTGTTGAAGTGTTTTAACTGCCAAATAAGGTGCAGCGGCCGTACCGTAAGTCACTGTTGTGAGCTTGTACTCCCTTATTGGATGATTAATCGAACTTCGCCAAAAATACGCTGGTAGTCCTGGTCGTCTTCGTTCAGCTTTATTTGGCGGTACATTTTTTCTATGTCCGCAGTGTAGACATACTTATGTTTTCGCCACCACATTAAAATTGTTGTTATGTCCTCTTGAAGCTTTGGACCAACTAGCATTAATTCGTTTAAACTGACTCCTGTCGAAGTCTTTGCTGATCCGTCAAATACTACTCGCAGTTTGATTGTAGTACTCTCAGGTTTCAAAACAGCATGATGAGGTATGTAGTAACTATTGTTCATTGATTTCGTGTTGGGAGGTGCTTCAAACATATGTCCCAGTTCAAGAAACTCTTCTGTCACCTTCGTATAGTCTGCTTTGAGTTGTTTGTCCTTACTCAACCTTGCTTCTAGCTGACGAAATCTTGCCACAGCTCTGTGTTTGGATTGTCCCAGCTCCAGTGATTCCCTTTTTCCTGGTTAAAAGGGATTTTAACTACATATCTGCCATCTATGTCTCTGCGGTGTGTTTTCTTGAAGATATCTTCAAATTCCTTGTCACTTTGCGTTTTAAATGTTGGCTGTGGTAACTCTTCCAGCTCCCAAAACCTTTGAAGTTGCTGATCAGCTGCTGTTTGTACCACGAATGCGTTTATTGTGCCAACTCTGTCCAGTTTTGGAGATGTGCGACCAGAAATAAGCCATCCTAAGTGTGATTCTTGTGCTATCAGCATATTACTAGTTTCTCTCTGTAATTCGTTGAGGATAATGTCACCATAAGCATCTGCTCCAATAATCATGTCGATTGATCCTGGAATGTTGAATGTAGGATCTGCCAATTCTATGTCGTCAAACTTATCCGTTGTAAGGTTGTGGGTTGAAGAGGATGGCAGCTTTCTTGTTAGTTTTGGTAATACAAGGGCTTCTAGATGAAGTTTGAATTTAGACGAGAAGCGTTGAGATATTGTAACGTCTACACTGTGTCGTGCTGTTCCTGCGCCAATTGCACCAAGTCCACATACTTCAACGAGTACTTTTTGCTTTTCAAGCCGCAACGATTGGGTGATTGCCTCAGTTATAAGGGACGCCTGAGATCCTGGATCGATCAGGGCTCGTATCCTCACACTTTTCATCCCATCACTGCTGCTTGCGTGAAGCATAGCCGTTGCCAGAACGACGTTCTGATTTTGATGGCCATGGGCTATTTGTTTAGATTCAACCTTTTATTGAACACCTGGTTGTTGAACTGCCGGTTGTTGACTCCCCTGAGTTTGTTGAACCTCCACTCTCTTATTTTGAGGTGCTTTTTCAGACCACTCCACATGTAGAAGAGAGTCATGATTTTTGTTGCAGTATCTGCAGGTTCTTTTGCTAAGGCACTGACTCTGCTTGTCATGTCGTAAGCAATTATGACACAAATTGGCTTGCTTTATTTGCTGAAACCTTTGTTTTGGTGGTGCACTTAGAATTTTGGGACATGAGTATATCACGTTGTCCCCTTTGCATAAAGAACATTGATTTGATCTCGAGGCTACGTGAAAGTTTCTCACTGACGTGTGCGGTTCGTTTTCAGTTTTGTGTTGTCTGTGCTTTGTTGGATGTAGGACATCTAGCGCTTGATATCTTCTCGAGAGGAACTCGAAAAGAATTTTAATTGACGGCACCTGGTTTGGTTGCTCTTAACCTTGTTCAAACAGGTTTCTGCTTTCGGGATCTAAGCTTTTGGTTAAAAGATGCACGATTATAGGGTCCCAAGAAGAGGTGTTGAAACCCATGTTGCTTATTGCTGACAACCCTTCCTTTGCTGCATCTAGAATTGCCTTGATTGATGTTGATGTTGGCTGATTTCCTTGATGTCCAGGCTTTATCATCTTGTCAATGTACATCGAGACAATTTTTCTTTCATTGTCATAACGCGCCTTCAATGTTTCCCATGCATAGAGATAATTAACATTTGATATTGTTAAATGTTGTATCAAATGCATCGGCTCGCCTTCCAAATGAGCTTTTAAGTACTCCATCTTTTCTGTAGCACTAAGTGATGACCTGTCGTGTATTATTGTAGAGAAAATGTCACAGAATGAGCGCCATTCAAGATAATTTCCCTTAAATGTTGGAATTTTGAGCATTGGTAGTTTTGCATTTGAACTGGACTCTTTGACAACATTTGTGGAATGAGATTCCTTTAGCGTACATGCCATTCTATGCATACATTGGTTAATGTCTTTTTTAATATCGTTATACTAAGTGTCTTTTACGTATGGAGTTTGAATCTCAGACTCTGAAGCATTTGCCATGAAGTCCTCATGCACATCCGTTAGGTTTCTCATCTGCTCCATGATTATTTTTTGCTGATACTCGTATATCTCTTTCCAGTACTCAGCAAATGTGCCCTCAAACTCTTCCATGTTTTGCAGAATTGACTCAATCTTCAAATGCAGTTTTCTTAATCGCTGCATTTGAGCTGTACTCTGATCGGGGCCTGAGGTTTGTGCAGGCGTCGTGACCTCTGTCTGTGGATTGAGTTTTTCCAGCAGAGTTTTTATCTCTACAAACATTTCTTCCACCTTTCCATACGTATTTCTCTGCATATAATTGGTGACTACTTTCACCAGTGGTCTGATCTTTTCATGGTTCCGTTTAAACTCCGTCCAAATGGCCTCAACTCTTCCTTATATTTCAGAGTTTTTCTGGATGGGCTGTCTTTCTTGAAATTGATAATAGTTTTTTCCAAATCTTCAGCGAGTGCCTTTAGTTTGGCTACTATGACGTATATGTTGATTTCATCCGTCATCTTTCTTGGTTTTTTTTTTGTTGTTGTTGTAAAATATATCACTTTTTATTTCACTACCAGTGTCTTAGCCCTGGCAACGCTAATAAGTAGTTTGTAGGTGTGTTTACGTTTTGTATTTACGCTTATTCACTACCAGTATTGTAGCTCTGGTAACGCTAGTAAGTAGTTTGTTGGTGTGTTCACGTTTTGTGATTTGTAGTCTAGTGTTTATTCAAATGATCGATATTTTTTCCTTTTCGAAAATCCGAAAGGGAAAAATTTAGATCATTTGAATAAGTGAGATGCTTGTTCTCTCGGATTGCCAAGGCATACCATCCGTTGATGTGGACCCGGGAAAGTAAGTTTCCATCAAGGTTTCCAGAACCTCCTGGCTACTCACAGCCCATGTTCCATCATTCTTCCGAAGGTGAGATATTGCTGTGAGCGCAAGATACTTTCGAGAGCATTTTACGTAGCCTCGAGGCTTCGTCTGTTACTAAGATAAATTCGCAGTTACTTTGCCATGAAGCCCTTTTTGACTTTCTGACTAAGTACTTAAACTGCTTTTGCACTAGTTGTACTCATTCCATGTGCTATCAGTTTTGAAAAGCTTCGCAGTATTGTAGTAGTTCTAACCTCCTTCCTCTTTAAACCTATATCCCTATTCCACCACTTTGGTTGGGCGCTTATGAGTACAATCGATCGGACACGCTTCCTCGAAAGCCAAGGTAAGTAACCTACTGAGATTCTCTACGTTGCTGCGAAGTTACGCCGGAGGAAATTAGGCAAAAAAAAAAAAATAAGGAAATTGGGCCCTAAGGAATTGGGTGAATTTTCATAATAGACCCAAGTATGGCTGTGGAAATTTAGCCTAAAACAATAAAAATATCTTCATATTACTTGCTTTTGGATATATTATCGTGTTTGGGTGGCCCGCATGCTGCTGCATCTAGAATTGCCTTGATTGATGTTGATGTTGGCTGATTTCCTTGATGTCCAGGCTTTATCATCTTGTCAATGTACATCGAGACAATTTTTCTTTCATTGTCATAACGCGCCTTCAATGTTTCCCATGCATAGAGATAATTAACATTTGATATTGTTAAATGTTGTATCAAATGCATCGGCTCGCCTTCCAAATGAGCTTTTAAGTACTCCATCTTTTCTGTAGCACTAAGTGATGACCTGTCGTGTATTATTGTAGAGAAAATGTCACAGAATGAGCGCCATTCAAGATAATTTCCCTTAAATGTTGGAATTTTGAGCATTGGTAGTTTTGCATTTGAACTGGACTCTTTGACAACATTTGTGGAATGAGATTCCTTCAGCGTACATGCCATTCTATGCATACATTGGTTAATGTCTTTTTTAATATCGTTATACTAAGTGTCTTTTACGTATGGAGTTTGAATGTCAGACTCTGAAGCATTTGCCATGAAGTCCTCATGCACATCCGTTAGGTTTCTCATCTGCTCCATGATTATTTTTTGCTGATACTCGTATATCTCTTTCCAGTACTCAGCAAATGTGCCCTCAAACTCTTCCATGTTTTGCAGAATTGACTCAATCTTCAAATGCAGTTTTCTTAATCGCTGCATTTGAGCTGTACTCTGATCGGGGCCTGAGGTTTGTGCAGGCGTCGTGACCTCTGTCTGTGGATTGAGTTTTTCCAGCAGAGTTTTTATCTCTACAAACATTTCTTCCACCTTTCCATACGTATTTCTCTGCATATAATTGGTGACTACTTTCACCAGTGGTCTGATCTTTTCATGGTTCCGTTTAAACTCCGTCCAAATGGCCTCAACTCTTCCTTATATTTCAGAGTTTTTCTGGATGGGCTGTCTTTCTTGAAATTGATAATAGTTTTTTCCAAATCTTCAGCGAGTGCCTTTAGTTTGGCTACTATGACGTATATGTTGATTTCATCCGTCATCTTTCTTGGTTTTTTTTTGTTGTTGTTGTAAAATATATCACTTTTTATTTCACTACCAGTGTCTTAGCCCTGGCAACGCTAATAAGTAGTTTGTAGGTGTGTTTACGTTTTGTATTTACGCTTATTCACTACCAGTATTGTAGCTCTGGTAACGCTAGTAAGTAGTTTGTTGGTGTGTTCACGTTTTGTGATTTGTAGTCTAGTGTTTATTCAAATGATCGAAATTTTTTCCTTTTCGAAAATCCGAAAGGGAAAAATTTAGATCATTTGAATAAGTGAGATGCTTGTTCTCTCGGATTGCCAAGGCATACCATCCGTTGATGTGGACCCGGGAAAGTAAGTTTCCATCAAGGTTTCCAGAACCTCCTGGCTACTCACAGCCCATGTTCCATCATTCTTCCGAAGGTGAGATATTGCTGTGAGCGCAAGATACTTTCGAGAGCATTTTACGTAGCCTCGAGGCTTCGTCTGTTACTAAGATAAATTCGCAGTTACTTTGCCATGAAGCCCTTTTTGACTTTCTGACTAAGTACTTAAACTGCTTTTGCACTAGTTGTACTCATTCCATGTGCTATCAGTTTTGAAAAGCTTCGCAGTATTGTAGTAGTTCTAACCTCCTTCCTCTTTAAACCTATATCCCTATTCCACCACTTTGGTTGGGCGCTTATGAGTACAATCGATCGGACACGCTTCCTCGAAAGCCAAGGTAAGTAACCTACTGAGATTCTCTACGTTGCTGCGAAGTTACGCCGGAGGAAATTAGGCAAAAAAAAAAAAATAAGGAAATTGGGCCCTAAGGAATTGGGTGAATTTTCATAATAGACCCAAGTATGGCTGTGGAAATTTAGCCTAAAACAATAAAAATATCTTCATATTACTTGCTTTTGGATATATTATCGTGTTTGGGTGGCCCGCATCGCGGGTTCAAGGGATTTAAACTCTCTTTTTTGCAGGGCTTAGCCGCTCACGCGACTTCGTCGCTCCGCTAAGGGTAGGTGCTAGTTGTCTGGCAGGTGTCTATGGCCAAGTATGGGTAGATATGTTAAGGTGGCAGTCTTCTTAACTCTTCTGCCTATAAATTTTAAAATAATTGAGTCCGATATTTTTCCGAAACATATTCGGAACCAGGACGCTCAAATACATTTGGTGATTGGCGAAACAGGAGTTTTATTTGTTAAAATCAAATAAAAAAAATCAACTTGCCTCTATTTATAAACTCGGTACAAATTCCGTACGCAAACAAGGCGAAATATTTAGGCATGTCCCTAGACGCAAAACCTAAGTGGAAGGCACATGTTAAAAAGAAACGCGACGAACTTGAAATCAAGCTTCGAAAACTGAATTGGCTTATCGGACGTTATTCGAAACTGAGCGTATATAACAAACTGATATTGTATAAGCAAGAGCTAAAACCATCTTGAACGAACGGTGTACAACTTTGGGGTTGTACCAAACCCAGCCACATATAACGTCCGTGTCTATTGTGGGGTGCACACGTAGTTTCTTTTCTTTCCAAACAATTTTTCGCTAAAATGATTTGTAAAGTTTGCCACAAAAAAGTAGAACCAACTTGTGGCTCGAAAATCTCATGTGCAGATTGTGTTTCAATTTTTCACTGCGAGTGTGTCAATATTAATTTAACTGACTTAGATTACATGAAAACTAATGATTTGAAATATCGATGTGTTGAGTGTACCACTATCCGCCGAACCTCATTGCATTCTTCACTCTCACCCACAAGTGCATCTACGCAACAACAACATGCACAAACACCGCCGCCAATTCACTCACCGCTGCCACATAAACTCTCTACGTCAACAACCTTTCAGAGGTGCATCTCTACAACAACAAACTGCTTCAACTTCTGGGTCACAAAACTCACGCAAAAATTTGCAAAAAAAAAACTTCTCAGAAAAAGTTAGAACTAACAACCCTATGCGTGAACATGAACGACCAACTACTAATACTAATCCGCTTAAACCATCGCATGAGTCAGCAAGTGAAACCGACGAAAACCAACGGAGACCAAGCACAGACAAGGAATTGGTTTGCGAGCAACGTCACCAAAGTGCAATAACCTGGGACCAGCTGTACGCAGAAATTCTTAGTTTGAAGCAAATCAACACCGATTTTCTTGCAATGGTACGGGAGCTTAGAGAGGAAAACGTTCAATTAAAATCAAAGCTGTCATCGCTTGAGAGTCGCCTCAACTGGAGAGAACAAAAATGTATGGAGAATATTATCGACATCGTTGGTGTGCCGGGTGTGAACAACGATACTGCCAGCGAATACCTGGAGAGAATTTTTACTGATGCACTTGATGCTTCTATCGAGCCGAATGAAATAACCAAATGTTTCGTAAAGCGAGTGCAGAGGAAAAACGTTGCAACCAAAACAAATTCTTCCAGCGCCAGCGCCGATAACTTCGATGATATATTGTGTGTTCATTTTTCAACAGAAGCTGCCAAACAGAAAATAATGAAGAAGAAGAGAGCTGCAACAAAAAAGCTGAGAGCTGCTTTATTTGTAAAAGGGAGAGTGAGTAATATCTATATTAATGATTGCTTAACTAGATTTAATCGTGCTTTGCTTATGGAAGCGAAAAAATTAAAAATTTCTAAAAACTATAATTCGGCGTGGTTTCAGAATTCGCAAATTTTACTGCGAAAGGTTGATAAGGGCAAGGTTGTTGCTATTAGATCTTTCGATGATTTAGCTAAGCTGCAAAACTAATTTATTTTAGATTAATATGTTTAATATTTACAACAGCATTGATCTAAACAGCAGCAACCCTACCACATCAACTATTACAAGTAGCTCGAATGAAATTTTTAGGTTAAATGTAAATGAGAGTAAACCTTTTTTTGTTGTTCACCAAAACATTTGTAGCGTGAGGCAAAACTTTGACCTACTTCTCTGCAACTTAGAATCCTTCGAATATTTACCTGACTTGATTTTTATTTCGGAGATTTGGATTTTCTCCAGTGAGGTTGACGATTATATTATTCCTAATTATAAATTTTTTGCAAACCCAAATGAAACCTGTACAGCTGGTGGAGTAGGAGTTTTTATTCGTGATGAATATGTGGGTGAAGATCTGAAGGTTGAATGATGTAGCGTAGCTAGTGCAGATATAATCAAGATAACTATCAACGTCGCAATGTATTTATTGTTTTTGTATGTATATATAGACTACATGCCTCAACCCCCCAATCCTTCCTAGAAGATTTTTCGAATATTTTGCGTAGTGAGAAAGGGGCCAATGTTGTTATAATAGGGGATTTTAACATTAATATTTTGAGTTCGAGTTCTGCATCCGATAATCTGCTTGCACTTGCAGCTGAGAATGGTTTAAACTCTTTTGTAAATGACATTACAAGGCCTAGCTCAGGGACGTGCATCGATCATGTTTCTGGTCGTTTTGGGCAAATTTTCTTAAGTCATTGCTTTGGAATCAATCTTGATTTACAAATCAGTGATCATTGCATGACGGGACTTCTGCTCAAAAGCCTTTCAGGTCTAAAGCGATCTTGTAGTATTTGTCCAAGTGCTGTCACACGGATCAACTACGCCTCACTGAATGATCTACTCTTTCTCGAAAATTGGGAGGAGGTCTATTCAGAGAGCAATGCTTCTGCAGCATATGACACCTTCCTCAAAATTTTTCAAAATTACGTAAGGGCATCAAGTTCCACTGTTGTCAAAAAGAAATACAAGCAAAGATTAAAGCCCTGGGTCAGTGATCATATTTTGAAAAAAATTAGGACAAAGAATAAACTGCGTAAGTTGTGCTACAAGCATCCACTTAACTCCAGCCTAAAAAAACGATTTAAGACTTTTAGTAAGAAACTTAATAAGGAAATCTTAGTTTGCCGGAATAACTACTATCGGTTTAAATTTCAGGATGCGCTAGGAAACCCGAAAAAGGAATGGAGCTTGATCAACAGTATTGTTAATCAAACTCTGAGCCATCAATTCGATCCGATTGTTCTAAGAGGTGAAGAAGCTGATATCGTAGACCCTGCCGAGGTAGCAAACGTATTTAATGACTATTTTGCTACAGTTGCGAATGCGTCTTCAAATTCAGACTGTAGGTTTCTAGTAGAGAGTAGGCCGGTTATGAACAGTTTCTTTTTCGAAAGCATTACTGGGCTAGAGGTGCTAAAAACTATATACTCACTAAATAACTCGAGTTCTTGTGAAAAGGATGGCCTTTGTAATGGAACACTAAAGAAAGTTGCACCCTTTTTAGTTACTGTTCTAGCTCATATATTTAATTTGAGCGTCTTAAGTGGAGTTTTTCCGGATGATTTGAAATCTGCAGTCGTGATACCGCTTTTCAAAAAAGGGTAGTCATAAGGAAAAAAATAACTACAGGCCGATTTCCTTGCTTCCATCAACGTCAAAAGTTTTTGAAAAACTTATAAAAAATAGAATGTGTGCACATCTTCACAAAATAAACTTTTTTAATGCAGCGCAATTTGGTTTTAGAGAAGGTTGCTCTACAGAAGACGCACTTTTATATTTTAACTCTTTTATTAACAAAGCATTAGACGACTCTAAGCTTTGCGCTGGTCTTTTTGTTGATATCACGAAAGCATTCGACATGGTTGTTCATGATATTCTCTTGCAAAAGTTGTATGATGCTGGATTTCGTGGCTTTTTCTACAATTGGCTCACATCGTATTTGAAAGACCGCAAACAAAGAGTAAAAATTGGAGACGTCCTAAGTAGTCCTAGGGTACTTACCTTTGGTGTGCCTCAAGGATCGGTATTGGGGCCCATTCTTTTCCTCATATTTATCAACTCCTTGTTTTCTTTGGCTTTTCAAGGTAGAGTAACAGCCTTTGCAGATGACCTTGGCATCGCGTATGGCTCATCGAGCGCTTTGAATTCAATAGCTGAGTTAAATCATGATACTCATTTGTTGAGAACTTGGTTTGCCACGCACAGGCTAATTGTAAGCAACAAGACTAAACTAATGTTTTTTAACTTAGGCTCTTCCGAGTTTCCACATGTTGAGATCTATTTACACTCAACTGATTGCCAACGTTTTCAGCTGAGCTAGAGCGCCTGTACCTCACCACCTGAAGCTATTTTCAACAAAACTGCCGCATGCAATTTTAACTGTTTTTCAATTAAAGTAGTAAAAAATTTCAAGTACCTTTATGTAATCATTGACCATAAAATGAGTTGTAACAGTATTCCCGCTCTTCAATCCGTGCTTTTTACCACCTTAGGAAGTTTTGTTCTAATGAAATTTTGAAGACTGTGTATTATGGCATTTTATACTCAAAATTGCAATACGGGATTAGTTGTTGGGGGAGTGCTTACACGACAAATCTAAAGCCACTTGCAGTCTTACAGAAATATGCCATACGTAAGATTTGTAATGCTCGTCGCTTGGCTCATTCGATGGTCCTTTTTAGATACTTGGGTATTCTTCCATTAAAACATTTGTTTTATTTTAGAGTCCTAAAAATATTTTTTATAAGAGGCGGATACATGCAAAGCCCAATTTTTGCTCTTCGCAGTTAACGTAGCTCTAGCCGTCACGTTGTTGAAATTCCAGCCTTTCGCACCACTCACTACAGAAACTCCTACCCAGTTGTATCCTGCAAGCTATATAATCGTCTTCCTCTTAGTATAAGACTTATAAGAGTAAAGGAAATCTTTCTAAAAAAGCTAAAGCCATGGCTTCTTGAGTTCGGACATGATGAGATTGAAGTTTTGGCCTCCTACATTGTTTAAATTTAGTAAACTCTCATATAATAAAAGTCAAAAATAAAAAAAAAAAAAAATAAAAAACCACGCCATTATCTACTTTCAAATATTATTTTTATATGTAACATATATTTGCACCCCGCAATGTTTAACACTTAATGTTTCAAATTATCATTTAACTTTAGAACGGCATTTAACACTATTTTCTTAGAAGAATATAAAATGTCATCACTTATTCTTTATTTAACTATATCTGTTGAATACCTATATGTTATACTTTATTAAGAAACAAAGAATAATGAAATAAATAAATAAAAAAAATAAAATAAATAAATAAAAAATATCTATTTTAGAAACTTTTCAGAATAAGACACTAAGAGCAATCGTAAATGCTCCATGGTATATAAGAAATAGCGATTTACATCGAGATCTAGGCATCGCAACCGTGACCGACGAGGTAAGAAACTTTGCTCGCAAACTTCACATTCGCCTTCACGGCCATTGCAACCGCGAAATAATCCGAACTCTGGATCAGACAAATCTTGCACGCCGACTACAACGAACAAGACCTTTGGATCTAGCATCGTAAGAGGAAACAGCACATAATGACGTTGGTGCTTTCGTTGGAATGTATTCTGCCAAACGCGATTACTATACAGAAGCTTGAACTACTTGTTAAGAAAAATTAGTCATAGTCTTACAAAGATTGGGAGGTTTTTTTAGGGAGTAAGAATCTCACACTACTATGAGCACTCGCGTTCGATTCTCATAGTGCCTATGCAGGTTTTTACCTACCCACGGGGAAATTTTTTTTTTAAAATAATAGTTAAACCGTTAAGTTTATAAATAGTAAATAGTTAAATAGTTAAGTGTGTACGCAGAAGTTACAGTCCATAAAACGGACCGTTGAATACTTCATCCTATCCCACATTGTAAAATGCTGATGGCATGGTTATGTTTTGGCATTTTATAAGTAATGCAAACTTCGAGAAGGGGGTACGTAAAAATGCTATTTTTTGCTTCAAATTCAATCGAAGGTAACGTAGCTAAATACTTTATATGAACTTAATCTGGGCTGAAGTCTCGTTTACCGAACGTGCTACTTTTTTTGTTTCATGCTTTCCTAAATTAGGCTCAAGGCAAGTCGAAATTACTTTTTTCTCGAAAATTTTAGGTTTTTCTTCAATTCTGCATACAAATGTGGGCCTAGCCCAAAGTCGTCTTACATAAACAAAATTTATAACTAAGCATTTTCTACATAAAATATTAAGCAAATTTTTTTCAATTTAGAGCAAAAATATTGAGTAAACTGCATTTGAAGTTTTACCTTTAAAATAGATGCCACGCCCACTGGAGGAGGTTTACCAGTACAATTTTTCTTTTTCGTAAATTTCATCCATTACCATTATTATTTCACCGTGTTACAAACTATGTGACAAACTTAATATACCTCCTATCCTATAGGATGGGGTATAAGAACTTAATATACCTCCTATCCTATGGGATGGGGTATGGGGATGGGATGGGGATAAAAATCACGCGTATTTGGCCACAGTTGCCTGCCAGACAACTAGCACCTACCCTTAGCGGAGCGACGAAGTCGCATGAGTGGCTTCACCCTGTGAAAAAGAGAGTTTAAATCCTTTGAACCCGCGAAGTGCACCACCCAAACAGTGTTACACCCAAAAGCAGATTTTTGGCAAACAGCTTATGCAGCGTAATTCCGTAGAGCGTGCCGCCCTTTATTTTGTTTGCTCTCCAAAAATAAGCAGAATGAAATTAGATCCAACCACATTCACGGAAATTTCGGGCTTATTTCATTATGAAATAGCACCCAAATCTTGAAAATGAAGTTCACCCCAAGAAAATGAAATAATACCCAAAATATGTGGAATTTTCTTTGTTGTTGCAAAGCGGATATAATTTTGGAACCTTATTTAATTTTTACTTTTGGGCGTGATTTCCTGCGGCGTATTCGCAGCGCCATTTTCTCCCACCCTATCTAAGTCATCAGAGCCTTCCAAGATGACCGCTTGGGTATCCAGGGGCCTGTTCGCGATATCCATGTATTTGACCCGATCAGCTTTTTTGGGATTTCTTTAAAAACCACTTACCCTAAACTGCAGATTCACCTTGAAGCGTATCCATCGATGATCCGACATCGAAGTTTCATCAAGTTGCCCTATATTTGAGGCAAGGGTAATATCGATCACCTCTTGCCTATTTCTTACCACGAAAGTTGGTGAATTCCCTCTATTGTAAATGTTGAGGTCGAAAAATATAATAAAATCGTATAACCACTCACCATTGTGAATGATAGGCATTAGCGTCGCGGCCCAACACCATCTAATCAGTATTTGTTGCCAGGTCCTTAAGGTTTTCCGGGATGATAGCCTCAGAGTCATAGGGGAGATAGACTGAGGTCAGACAAAGTGGTTTGCCGCCCTCTATTTCCCATACTGCCACCGTCAGAACACCTGAGCTGTAATTTTCTGAAAGAAATGCCTTTAATTGTTTTTTGATTAGGATGCAAGTCCTAATCTTACCTACTGCCTTGAAGAACAAGTTTATAGCATTTAAGCCTGAGTCCCCGGATCGTGTTCTTTTTATCGATCCAGGGCCCTTGAATTAGTACGACTGTGACGTCCTGCCTGGTGATGTCCTCGACCAGACACGCCGTCGCTGCCCTACTGTGGTGCAGGTTTATCTGCAGCACTTCCATCATCCTGGGGGGTTCGTCCTCGTGATTGCCTTTGGTCGATGGCTTGACCAACAACCGTCCCATGCTGTACCTAACCATGTTGTTGGATTTCTCCAAGAGTGGCAAGAATTCCCTGTTTAGAGACAGCAGAAAATGCTCTCCGTGCTGTCGCCTAGGCCCTGTCTTAAGGACTCTCCACGAAACGGCTTTTAGCTCCCGATTCTGAACGTGGAGGAGCCCCAATGGTTTCTCTGGGTACGTGTTAGGAAACGGAACCCATACCCATGCCGACGGTGGAGTGTAGCTTTCTAGTTCAGCTACCATTGTGCACCTGAGCTTGGTGTCCTTCCACGCTTCGCTCACCTCTAAAATGAAGTGACGAAAGATGTCCACCGAAAGCTTGTTTCTACAAGCTTCAACCTTGCGGCCGCCCTCCCAACCAGCACCATCGAATTGAAGCTCCTCATTTCCTACGGTGGAGAACTCCTTACAGAAGGCGTCCTGGAACTTCTCCTCGATGTTTTCCCATTGGTCGATTGTCAGACGACCGTAGGGTTTCAGCTCGTTTACCACAACAACGAAAAGCTCATCATTGGGATCGCTTTGCTTACGATGCAAAGCAGATGAAGTACCATCCTTTATCTTTTTTGCATCATAAAGCTCCATGACGTCGTCAGATCTGCTTCTCTTGCTGTTGACCACCACTCCTGTCTGAGCAGCAGCATTATCCCTGTCAACCTCATTTTGAGGAAGCGGTGGATTGGCCAAGATAGTCTTAACACTCTCTAAGGCGTCTTTATCCCAGCCACTTAGCTTGCCGGGGTCAATACCCGCATAATTCGCTATCTTACGCTGGGCGTTGCGAAGCAGGAGCTAGTTCCTCTGGTGAGCGTTCCTCACACCCTTAGCAACAGTGTTGGAGGTGGTAGGTACAGCGGTCGTGCCAGCTGATTCTACATTGACCGTCACCGAAGCATCTCCCTCACAGTTTCTAGCTGTCTTAGCACCCCTATCGGCCAGATTATTTCCCTCCGCCTCTGTGATCGAAGCAGTAGGCACAGCGTACGGGCCAGCTGTGTCCACGCCTGTCATCACTGAATCGATTCCCCCGTTTTAAGCCTCTAAGATAACTTCGACTGCGGATGATCCAGCTGTCTCAGAAATCTCTTCTACATGCGAGCTGCCCTTTAAATCAGCGGCGAGAGTTCCAGCCTGCTCAGCGGTGAAATCGCTATCGTTAGTGAGTGTTCTATCGAACTAACTATCGCTAGCAAAAGCCCTGTTTCATCCAAAGCCCCTACCAGGAGAGGGATGGCTAAATCCGAGAGTCCATCTTCATTCACCTCTTCCTGGACAGGGTTTTTTTTAACCATATATTTTTATACCCCATCCCATAGGATAGGAGGTATATTAAGTTTGTCACATAGTTTGTAACACGATGAAATAATAATGGTAGACCCCCAAGACCTTAAGAGCATACGATCGAGACCGAATTCTGAATCGAATGAGCCACATCCGTCCGTCCGTCCGTCCATCCGTCTGTATGTTTGTCACATCTGTCCGTCTGTCACATGTTTTTAGGCCTTAAATTTTGAGCTAGGGTGCTAACCTTCGTACGTTAGGTCCACGTCATGCGAAGCAGTACAAGTGTAAAAATTTTTGAAATCCGCCCAAAGACACGCCCATAATCGGTCTAAATGTGCAACTACCTCCAGAGTTTTCAAAACTGTAAGACGTTCTAAAATTCTGAAATTAAACATTTAGCATCTCTTAGTGAATTTAAGGTACAAAAAAGACAAATTTAATTGGTAAACCTCCTCTAGTGAGCATGGCATCTATTTTAAGGGTAAATTTTCAAATGCAGTTTACTCAATATTTTTGCTCGAAATTGAAAAAAAATTGTAAAATATTTTAGGTAGAAAACGCTTAGTTGCATACTTTGCTCATACAAGAATGTGGCTCCGCCCACATTTGGAGGCAGAATTGAAGAAAAACCTAAAATTTTCCAGAAAAACTTAATTTCGGCTGGCCTTGAGTCTAATATAGGGGAGCATGAAACAAAAAAAGTAGCAGGTTAGGTAAAAAAAATTCCGTTACAGATTTCGTTCATATAAAGTTTTTAGCCACGCCCCCTTTTAGGGGTCGATTTTTCAAAAATATTGAATTTGAACCAAAAAATTGCATTTTTAGGTACATTTAAGTGTAACTTGCAAATATCTGTGGAAATATCTTATAATGAGTAGTTTGTTATTGGGGGCGGTTGGACCACGCCCCTTTTCGAAGCTTAGGGGGTGACTTATAAAATGTCAAAAAATAACTATGCCATCAGCATTTTACAATGTGGGATAGGATGGGGTATTCAAAGGTCCGTTTTACGGACTGTAACTTCTGCGTACACACTGTAGCACTTACTCACTGTTTATACCTGACCCAGGGTATATTAAGTTTGATGCATAGTCTGTAACGCAGTGAAATAATCACCGTAGACCCCTAAGACCTTTTAGAGATATGAATGGGACCGACAGGAGAATCGATTAAGCCATGTCCGTCCGTCCGTCCGTCCGTATGTAAACAACTTTTAGGCCTTAAATTTTAAGGCAGAGAGCTTACATTTTGTGGGTTGGTTGAAAGTCCAGTCCTTCAGATCAAGTTTGAAAATAAGCTGAATCCGCCCACAGACACGCCCACTACAGGCCTGTATGTGCGACCATCTCTAATTTAAAAAAGTACATTTTGCAAATTTTAGCTATGTTACTATGTTACTTACTATTCAACAGTTATATTTTTATATCCCGCCCACTTTTTGGAGGCGTGGCAGTTTTATTTTTGGTATGGTCGGGTATTTTGCAATCCGTCGTAGATGGATTGAAGCTTTTGCATACCCACTGTTGCACTTTCCCACTTTTTTTTTTTTGTTTTTCCATTTTAAATTTGGTTCCTACAAGTAAGGCTGGAAATAAAAGGTCGACCCAGACCTGAGATAGCTCGTACGTGGTTGGTTTGACCCCCAACCTCTCATCCTTCGGCACGGTTTGCACTATGCTCACACCACCACTGGAATCAGGTTCGGCAAAACTTAGTTCGTTACTCATCAGCCGGTTGAAGCCACGACAAGGCGTTGCCACGTTAGAATTTTCTAACTTTTTCATATATATAGTATAAGCTCCCGCCCACTTTTGTGGGCGTGGCGTTAAAAAAAGTGGTTTTTTGAGTTAAAACGCGGACTTTTGGGCCGAAATGTATGCACCTTCCTAGTATAAGCCCCTAACTCTATAAGCCACTCTATTGACCATGCCCACTTTTAATATCTGAAATCTTTGAAAACCTGAAAAAAAATTATGGCAGTTATTAAAGATATAACCATTTGCTAAGTTTGTTGCATACAAAGCATTGAGCTCCGCCCGCTTATAAGGGGCGTTTTTGGAAAAAAAAAAACTTTTTTTTTGAGTAATTGGCTTTTAACGCACTTTCTGGTGATTCCAACGAAATAATAGTTAATTGATTTTAATTTTCAGCCTACGCCCTTTTTTAGGGGCGCGGCCAATACAAATAATTTACATTCAGTATATGAAACAGACCAAAAAATTTTAAATTTGGTGTTAATGTGTAAAGAGGGTCGGGTAGTTAGAAGTTCGTTACAGACGAACTCTTGCACTTACTTACTTGTTATACCCCGTCCCATAGGATAGGAGGTATATTAAGTTTGCCACATAGTTTGTAACACGGTGAAATAATAATGTAGACCCTCAAAACCTTAAGGGCATATGATCGAGACCGAATTCTGAATAGAATGACCCGTGTCCTTCCGTCTGTCCGTCCGTCCGTCTGTATATCACATGTTTTTAGGCCTTAAATTTTGAGATAGGGTGCTAAAACTTCGTACGTAAGGTCCACGTCATGAGAATCAGTGCATGTGTAAACATTTTTGAAATCCGCTCAAAGACACGCCCACAATCGGGCTAAATGTGCAACTACCTCCAGAGTTTTCAAAACTGTTAGACGTTCTAAAAGGCTGAAATTTGGCATTTAGCATCTCCTAATGAATGTAAGACACATAAAAGGACAAATGTTTATGGTAAGTCTCCTCTAGTGGTCGTGGCATCTATTTTAATGGTAACTTTTCAAATGAACTTTACACATTATTTTTGCTCTAAATTGAAAAAAATTTGAGTAAAATATTATGTAGAAAACGCTTATTTCCAAATTTTGCTTATACAAAACTTTGGGCCACGCCCACATTTGGAGGCAGAATTTAAGAAAAATCTAAAATTTTCCAGAAAAACTTAATTTCGATTGGCATTGAGCCTAATTTAGGACGTGCCTGCGGGACACGTTCCGCATTCAAATCAAAAAATCATTACCTTAAAAAATCAACGCCTTGTCTCGATTAAAACTAAAAAAATAAATTAAATAAGCTTTTTTAAAAATCATTATTAATTCACTTCTCGTACCGCCCACTTTTTGGAGGCGTGGCAGTTTTCTTTTTGGTATGGTCGGGTATTTTGCAATCCGTCGTAGATGGATTGAAGCTTTTGCATACCCACTGTTGCACTTTCCCACTTTTTTTTTTTTGTTTTTCCATTTTAAATTTGGTTCCTACAAGTAAGGCTGGAAATAAAAGGTCGACCCAGACCTGAGATAGCTCGTACGTGGTTGGTTTGACCCCCAACCTCTCATCCTTCGGCACGGTTTGCACTATGCTCACACCACCACTGGAATCAGGTTCAGCAAAACTTAGTTCGTTACTCATCAGCCGGTTGAAGCCACGACAAGGCGTTGCCACGTTAGAATTTTCTAACTTTTTCATATATATAGTATAAGCTCCCGCCCACTTTTGTGGGCGTGGCGTTAAAAAAAGTGGTTTTTTGAGTTAAAACGCGGACTTTTGGGCCGAAATGTATGCACCTTCCTAGTATAAGCCCCTAACTCTATAAGCCACTCTATTGACCATGCCCACTTTTAATATCTGAAATCTTTGAAAACCTGAAAAAAAATTATGGCAGTTATTAAAGATATAACCATTTGCTAAGTTTGTTGCATACAAAGCATTGAGCTCCGCCCGCTTATAAGGGGCGTTTTTGGGAAAAAAAAACTTTTTTTTTGAGTAATTGGCTTTTAACGCACTTTCTGGTGATTCCAACGAAATAATAGTTAATTGATTTTAATTTTCAGCCTACGCCCTTTTTTAGGGGCGCGGCCAATACAAATAATTTACATTCAGTATATGAAACAGACCAAAAAATTTTAAATTTGGTGTTAATGTGTAAAGAGGGTCGGGTAGTTAGAAGTTCGTTACAGACGAACTCTTGCACTTACTTACTTGTTATACCCCGTCCCATAGGATAGGAGGTATATTAAGTTTGCCACATAGTTTGTAACACGGTGAAATAATAATGTAGACCCTCAAAACCTTAAGGGCATATGATCGAGACCGAATTCTGAATAGAATGACCCGTGTCCTTCCGTCTGTCCGTCCGTCCGTCTGTATATCACATGTTTTTAGGCCTTAAATTTTGAGATAGGGTGCTAAAACTTCGTACGTAAGGTCCACGTCATGAGAATCAGTGCATGTGTAAACATTTTTGAAATCCGCTCAAAGACACGCCCACAATCGGGCTAAATGTGCAACTACCTCCAGAGTTTTCAAAACTGTTAGACGTTCTAAAAGGCTGAAATTTGGCATTTAGCATCTCCTAATGAATGTAAGACACATAAAAGGACAAATGTTTATGGTAAGTCTCCTCTAGTGGTCGTGGCATCTATTTTAATGGTAACTTTTCAAATGAACTTTACACATTATTTTTGCTCTAAATTGAAAAAAATTTGAGTAAAATATTATGTAGAAAACGCTTATTTCCAAATTTTGCTTATACAAAACTTTGGGCCACGCCCACATTTGGAGGCAGAATTTAAGAAAAATCTAAAATTTTCCAGAAAAACTTAATTTCGATTGGCATTGAGCCTAATTTAGGACGTGCCTGCGGGACACGTTCCGCATTCAAATCAAAAAATCATTACCTTAAAAAATCAACGCCTTCTCTCGATTAAAACTAAAAAAATAAATTAAATAAGCTTTTTTAAAAATCATTATTAATTCACTTCTCGTACCCGACCCCGGTATTAATTTTAATGCGTAGTCTGTAACACAGTAAAATAATCGCCATAGACCTCTAAGACCTTATGATCGAGACCGACAGGTCAATTAATTAAGCCATATACGTCCATTTGCCCGTATGCGTGAAGTTCTCAGATTGAGCTCGAAAGTAGAAATATGGAGTGTAGCTTGGTTTTGATTTTGTACAAAGTATGAAAATTGATAATTAGCTTGGATGTGAGTCAACCTAAAACTTTTGATTTTATTTTAAAAATTAGGTTAAATTAAGCGCATAGGATCTCGAATTTTGGTACAAAGCAAAAGTGGCCCGAAGCCTTTAATTATACAAAAATTGGACCGCCCATCGTTTGACCGTCTCAAAACCTGATTTTTCGGAAAATTTCTTGTAAATCGAAAAAATATATATGACAATTATTAAAGATATAACCATTTGTTAAGTTTGTAACACACAAAGTATTAAGCTCAGCCTACTTGTAGGGGGCGTATTAAAAAAAAATGATCTTTTGGCATTAAGACTCAACTTTTACGAATTTTCTCATGATTTAAACGAAAATAGAATTGTATTTAATTTTATTTTTCAGAAAATGCACATTTTTGGGGGCGTGGCCAATAAAAAAATGCAAAAAAAATCTTAAGTTTGGTGCAACAGGGTAAAGAGGTTCGAGTGTTTGTTACGGACGAACTCTTGCATTTACTTATTTTTTTAGTATCACATTTGATCTTTTTAAAAAGATAAAAAGGCGGAACAATAACAATAGATAAAGCTTATTGTTATTGGGCTTTAGGTGCAAGTAACATTTGGGTTGTATAAGTAATTTTGTTTAATAACGTAATAATCATAATCATCGGCGGGACATGCGGGACTTATGGCTGAATTGCGGGACATTGTGCGGGACAATTTTTCGACGGGACAGTTGCGGGACGAAACACGTGCGGGACAGTCCTGCAGCTAGCGGGACGTCTGGCATCCCTATGTCCAACACTTTTAACCGAAAATCAATATTATCATAGAAATATCCAAGATTGCGGCTAAAATGTACGCAAAACTGTAATTTTTTGGTTCAAATTCAATAGTTTTGTGAAATCGATCTCTAAGGATGGGCGTGGCCAAAAACTTTGTATGGATAAAATCTAAAATTGTATCAGGTGTATATTCTATCCTTATTCTATCCTTATTAAAGCTAAAAGCAGTCGAAGTTCATGTTTTTCTAGAAATTTTCCAGGTTTTTATTGAATTCTGCCTCTAAATGTGGGCGTGGCCCAATACTTTGTATGAACAAAATGTAGAGTATTTTCTACATAACATATTTTGTAAAAATTTTTCGATCTGGAACAAAAATATTGAATAAGTTGCATTTGAACAATTAATCTTTAATTCGATGGCAAAAATGTGATTTTTTGGTTAAAATTCAAGAATTTCGTAATATCTACCTCCAAACACAGGCGTGGCCAAAAACTTTGTAGAAACGAAGTCTAGTATAGAACACGTTGAAGCTAATGTGCTAAATTTTATGCGAAATCCATGGTTTCTGGAAAATTAGAGGTTTTTCTTAAATTCTGCCTCCAAATGTAGGCGCGGCCCAAAACTTTGTATGAAAGAGATATAAAACCAGTGAGTAAGTGCTACAGTGTGTACGCAGAAGTTTTAGTCCGTAAAACGGACCGCTGAATACCCCATCCTATCCCACATTGTAAAATGCTGATATTATTTTTTTATAATTTATAAGTAGTGCAAACTTTTAAAAAGGGAGTGGTCCGACCGCCCCTAATTTGAACGCCGATATTTCCAAGTTACGCTTAAATGTACGTAAAAGTGCAATATTTTGGTTCAAATTCAATATATTTGAAAAACCGACCCCTCAACCCCCGAGGGGATGAGGCTAGAAACTTTGCAGGAACGAAATCTAGAATAAAATCCCGTTTATATAACTCGTTAATTTGTTTTTGATTCTTCCCTAAATTAGGCTTAATGCCAGTCGAAATTATGTTTTTCTTCAAAATTCAAAATTCGGTCTCGATCATATGCCCTTAAGGTCTTGGGAGCTTACCATTATTAGTTCACCGTGTTACAATGTATGTGACAAACTTAATATACCTCCTATCCTATGGGATGGGGTATAAGCAGTATGAAACGTGGGGTAAACTTTTTCTCCACGGGAGAGCCAACATATTGGCCAACCGACAGTATAAAATGCCTGACCTTGTCGACTTCTTTAACGCTTAAGGGTACCCCAAATACCTAAGTCGAAGAGTGTTGTGATCTTTGCTCAGATCACTCAGAAGTAATCTGTTGATGATGGGCGGAAGACTTTCGAAAATAGAAAGAGCTCCCAGCAAAAACATGAACTGAACTATAAGGAGGGTGTTCAGAAAGGACTGTAAGGAGGATGTTGGCTTGAATGTGCTATTGAGAACTCCTTTCGAGTTTGAACTAGTGGGAGGGTTACAATCCGCTTAAGCGAATCGTTGGATACCCCATCCCAATTGACCACTTTCAAGCTCCGAATTGTGTCATAAATCTTGGTTGTTAAATTTCAGTTTCTATTAACTTCAACTGTATTTAGAATTTCTTAGTTAAGAAATCTTCTCTGTTGAAAAGGGGCGTGTCATCCACCCCTTTTCAATTACATCGTTTTTTTGTTTACATTTTTTATCAGAAGTGATATACACGTATTGATTGCATTTTCACATTAAAAATTTGGTTTGTACTTAAAAACGCCCCCAAAAGTGGGCGTGGCAAAAATTTATTCATTTCAGTTGATAGCTTTCTGACTTAATAGCGACTTAATTCTGACTTAATGACTGAACATTTTATAGCGCAGGTTTTTGGATTCAAAGAAAATATGTAGAATAAAAAATGCTTAATAAAATGCAAATAAACAAGTGGGAAAGTGGACGGACGGACATGTCTTAATCGATTCTCCTGTCGGTCCCATTCATATCTCTAAAAGGTCTTAGGGGTCTACGGTGATTATTTCACTGCGTTACAAACTATACATCAAACTTAATATACCCTGGGTCGGGTATAATGATTCTTAACATCAGGATAAAAAGCCAACCCATTCGAAAGGGCAATAGACTGATACCACAGTGTAAGCGATGCCAAGAATTCAGGCACACAAACACAAGTGCTTACTGCCAAAAAGAACCATGTTGCGTTAAATGTGCCGGAAAACACCTCTCAACAGAGTGCAAAGTTGACATGAAGGCTCCACCAGTTTGCACCAATTGCAACTGAAACCACCCCGCAACCTATCGAGGATTCAAAGTAGTCATAGAGCTGCAAAAGGGACGAGAACCTCTTAAGGAAAATATTCGAGGTCAGAATCCAAGCCTTGGACGTCCAAAAACTGCTGAAACTCCTAAGCCAAAAACTCCAAAGACCCCAAAGCCGACCAAAAGTGCGAGATTGGCAAAGGAGGCGACGACAAAAGGCGTAAAAGCTCCACAAAAGAGCGGCGCCAGTTCAAGCGCAGCGGAGAAACCACCACTGGTCGGACCGAAATCATACGCACAGGTTGCGGCAAACGAAAACGAGGCAAGATCGCCCACAACAGATACAATGTCTCAGATCCTCACTGTAATCTTGGAAAGACTTGAGGATCAGACTTAAATCAACAAACTTATATTTGACAAACTGAGCAAGCTCGAGTTTAAGCCTCGAAAAAATTACAAGAGAACATGAATATGAAACAGTTATTTCAAATACTGACATGGAATGCAAACGGCCTTCTGAATAAAGTAGACGAACTGGAAATATTTCTACGGAAAAATAATATTGATATTTGCATAATTACGGAAACTCACCTTAAAAAGGAGTCTGGACCCAAACTTAAAGGTTACAATGACTATCACGCATATCACCCTTCGCGAAATTCGAGAGGAGGTTCCTCCCTCTACATTAAGAACTGCATAAAGCACTTAAAAAACTCAGAAGTTGAGCTAGACTCGATGCAGACAATTTCAGTTTCTGCAAAAATTGATTGTAACATTGCATCTTGTTATTTCCCGCGTGATATAGACTGGGCGGAGACGATGTTGATCGTATGTATGACTTTATTGGGTCCAATTTTATAAATGGGGGTGACTTTAACGTGCAGCATACTTTTTGGGGTTCAAGATGCAATTCAGCAAGAGTCAGATTACTGTACAAAACCAGTGAGTAAGTGCTACAGTGTGTACGCAGAAGTTAGAGTCCGTAAAACGGACCGTTGAATACCCCATCCTATCCACATTGTAAAATGCTGATGTTATTTTTTATACCCCATCCCATAGGATAGGAGGTACCTTAAGTTTGATTCATAGTTTGTAACATAAGGAAATAATCACCGTAGACCCCCAAGACCTTAAGGGCATATGATCGAGACCGAATTGTTAGTCGAATGAGCCATGTCCGTACGTCCGTCCGTGTGTCGGTAGTTTTTAGGCCTTAGATTTTGAGCTAGGAACTTGAAACTGAATACCTGTTCTTTCTAGGTCTCGAAGCAGTACAAGTGTAAAAAATTTTTAAATCCGCCCACTGACACGCCCACCTTACTTAGTAGCTTGAAAAATCAAACTTGTCGCAGGAAGCTGAAATTTTGTACGCGATATCCCCGCTTAAGTGTATTGTGATTAGCATTTTAAAAAAAAGCGAATACCGCCCCCTTGTAGGCGTGGTCATACTTAATATGCATTCTAATAAACGATTTTTATTTGATATATTTGCTTTAAATCCAAAAAATTTGCACCAATAAATGTTCAGATATTTGCGTAAGCTATCAACTCAAGTGCATAAATTTATAAACCAAATTTTTAATATGAAAATGCAATCAACACATGTATACCACTTCTGATAAAAAATATAAACAACTAGTGAGAGGGTTACAATCCGCTTAGGCGAATCGTTGGATACCTCATCCCCATTGACCACTGTCAAGTTTCGAATTGTGTCATAAATCTTGGTTGTTAGATTTCAGTTTCTACTAACTTCAATTGTATTTAGAATTTTTCAGTTTAAGAATCTTCTTCCTTTAAAAGGGGTGTGGCATCCACCCCTTTTCAATAACATCGTTTTTATACCCCATCCCATAGGATAGGAGGTATATTAAGCTTGATTTATAGTTAGTAGCATAGAGTGGAAATGGATAAATGCCACGCCCTTTTTAAGGGAGAAGATTCTTTAACTGAGAAATCATAAATACAGTTGAAGTTAGGGGAAACTTAAATCTAACAACCAAGATTTAGGACACGATTCGGAGCTTGAAAGTGTTCAATTGGGATGGGGTATCCAACGATTCGCCCAAGCGGATTGTAACCCTCCCACTAGTTTTGTTTATATTTTTTACCAGAAGTGGTATATACGTGTTGATTGCATTTTCATTTAAAAAATTTGGTTTATACTTAAAAACGCCCTCAAAAAAGGGTGTGGCAAAAATTTATCCATTTCAGTTGATACTTTTTTTCACACAAATATGAATATTTTATGACGTAAGTTTTTTGGATTCAAAGAAAATATATCGAATAAAAATCGTTTATTAAAATGCATATTAAATATTCATTTAATATCAAATATATATACACTTCAGCGAGGATAACGCGTACCAAATTTCAGCTTCCTACGACAATTTTGAATTTTCAAAGTAAGCGGATTTTAAAAAATTTTACACTTGTACTGCCTCGGGACCTAGAAAGAACAGATATTAAGTTTCAAGTTCTTAGCTCAAAATTTAAGTCCTAAAAACTACCGACACACGGACGGGACGGACGGACATGGCTCTTTCGACTAACAATTCGAGAACAGATACCAAGTTCAAGTTCCTAGCTCAAAATGTAAGGCCTAAAAACAACCGACACACAGACGGACGTACGGACATGGCTCATTCGACTTACAATTTGGTTTCTTAAGGTCTTGGAGTCTACGGTGATTATTTCTCTATGTTAAAAAATGCGAATCAACCTAAATATACGTCCTATCCTATGGGATGGGGTATAAAAATACGATGTAATTGAGAAGGGGTGGATGCCACGCCCCTTTCTTAGGCAGAAGGTTCTTAACTAAGAAATTCTAAATACAATTGAAGTTAAATGAAACGAAATTTAACAACCAAGACTTATGACACAATTCGGAACTTGACAGTGGTCAATTGGGATGGGGTATCCAACGATTCGCCTAAGCGGATTGTAACCCTCCCACTAGTTTATAATTTATGAGTAGTGCAAACTTTTAAAAAGGGCTTGGTCCAACCGCCCCTAATTACAAGCCATCAGTTATAACGCAGATATTTCCAAGTTACGCTTAAATGTACGTGAAAGTGCAATTTTTTGGTTCAAATTCAATATTTTTGAAAAATCGATCCCTTAAAGGGTTATGACTTGAAACTTTGTATAAACGAAATCTAGAATAAAATCCCGTTTAAATTAGGCTTAAGGCCAGTCGAAATTACGTTTTTCTGAAAATTTTTAGCTTATTCTTGGATTCTGCCTCCAAATGTGGGATTGGCTTAAAGTCTTGTATGAAAGAAATGTAGGACTATGTATTTTCTTCGTAATATATATTGTAAATTTTTTTCGTCTCGGAGCAAAAATATTGAATAAAATGCATTTGAAAAATTAACCCTTAAATCGATGCGAAGTGAAGCGAAAAAATTTTTATTTTGTTTATCGTACAATAAACATAAAATATTAAATACCAAATTTCAGGCTTTTAAGGCGTCTTAATTTGAAAGCCCTGGAGGTAGTTGCACAATTGCACCGATTGTGGGCGTGTCTGTAAGCGGATTCAAAAATTTTTTATACTTGTACTACTTCGGATGACAATGTACCCATGTACCCAATTTCAGGTTCTTAGCTTAAAATTTAAGGCCTAAAAACGTGTGACATACAGACAGACGGACGGACGGAAGGACGGGCGGAAAATGGCTCATTCGATTCAAAATTCGGTCTGGATCATATGCCCTTTAGGTCTTGAGGGTCTACCATTATTATTTCACCGTGTTACAATGTATGCGACAAACTTAATATACCTCCTATCCTATGGGATGGGGTATAAACACTATAAAACGTGGGTGGATTTTTTCTCCACGGGAGAGCCAACATATTGGCCAACCGAGAAATAAAATGCTAAAGGGAATAAACCGCTAAAGGGAACCCCAAATACCAAGTCGAAAGGTGGTGTGATCTTTGCTTAAATCACTCAGAAATAATCTTGATGATGGGTGGAAGACTGGCGAAAATAGAAAGAGCTCCCAGCTAAAACATGAACTGGACTGTAAGGAGGGTGTTCAGAAAGGACTGTAAGGAGGATGTTGGCTTGAATGTGCTATTGAGAACTCCTTTCAAGTTAGAACTACAGGGAGGGTTACAATCCGCTTAGGCGAATCGTTGGATACTCCATCCCAATTGACCGTTTTAAAGCTCCGAATTGTGTCATAAATCTTGGTTGTTAAATCTCAGTTTCTATTAACTTCGACTGTATTTAGAATTTCTTAGTTAAAAAATCTTCTCTGTTTTGATTGAAAAGGGGTGGATGCCACGCCCCTTTCTTAGGGAGAAGATTCTTAATTGAGAAATTCTAAATACAATTGAAGTAAAATGAAACCGAAATTTAACAACCAAGATTTATGACACAATTCGGAGCTTGAGAGTCGTCAATTGGGATGGGGTATCCCAACGATTCGTCTAAGCGGATTGAAACCCTCCCACTAGTTGTTTATATTTTTTTATCAGAAGTGGTTTACACGTGTTGATTGCATTTTCATATTAAAAATTTTATTTATACTTTAAAACGCCCCCAAAAGTGGGGCTGGCGAAAATTTTTTTATTTCAGTTGATAGCTTTCACACATATCTGAACATTTTATAGCGCAAGTTTCTTGGATTCAAAGAAAATATATCAAATTAAAAATGCTTATTAAAATGCAAATGATATACGACCACGCCAAAAGGGGGCGGTTTTTGCCTTTTTTTGAAACGTCAATCACAAAACACTTAAGCGACGATAACGCGAACCAAATTTCAGCTTCCTACGACAATTTTGAATTTTCATGCTAATAAGTAAAGTGGGCGTATCAGTGGGCGGATTTTAAAATTTTTTACACTTGTACTGCTTCGGGACCTAAAAAGAAGATGTTCCTAACTCAAAATTTAAGGCCTCAAAACTACCGACACACGGACTGGCGGACGGACGGGCGGACGGACATGACTCATTCGACTAACAATTCGGTCTCGATCATATGCCCTTAAGGTCTTGGGGGTCTACGGTGATTATTTCTCTATGTTACAAACTATGAATCAAACTTAATATACCTCCTATCCTATGGGATGGGGTATAATTAAATATCGTAGTTGGCTATCTTAAATAAATAGAGTGGCGCAACAGCTCGAGGTGAACCAGGGCCAACTTCTCAACAATGTTTGCTGGTTTGTTAATTTCTTTACATACAAGGGGACCTACAATTTTTTGCCGAATCCGAACGGCACTTTGAGAAGTTTTTCAAGACAAATGATACTCTCGGACCGTGAAAAAGAACAAGTCTTTTTTTTCAGGTGACGATGGCAGGATTCGAACCCAGACCTCCGGCGTAGTAAGCACACACACTTACCACTACGCAACGGCACCCCACTGGCTAGTTGGCTATCTACATTCCATTAAAATATGTAGTTCCATTCTCTAATTCATTTCATTTCATGACATGGTTCATTTGCGACGATTCCCGAAAATTTGTAACCACATTCTGGACAACTACCTACATGTTATTTTTATGCATAACAGCATAAAAATACAACAACAGCATTTATTTTACCTCAAAACCGGGTGGCCTGCCGGTATATTCTGAGGTCAAATAGGCGTTCCCCACAAGCGGATTTTTAGGAATGCGGTAGAGTGGGAGGGTTCTGATCCATCACTTCAGATCATAACCTGGTGCCTAATTGAAAAAGCAAAAACATTTTTCTCAGGTAATAGATCTGTTTTCCCAATTGCGGCCGATAGCTTAGAAAAAACAGTTGACTTTGGAGTCACTATTGCTCCATCATCATTCATCACTGTCTTATATTATTCTTCTTGCAACAATTCTCTTTTTTTTTTCAAAAGCGTAGCTTTTTTACGCTTGAACGTTCCAGCATTATTGAATTACTGAAAAAATTAAATTGGCATACTGTAAAGCAGTAAAGTTATGCAAATCAACACCACATTTTATTATGTACCCCCACACCCCCACACACACATTGAACTTTAGACACCTAGTCCACATAAAAGCAGTGAGTAAGTGCAACAGTGCGTATGTAATAGCTTCGGTCCGTCTGTAACGAACCGCGGTACATATACCCGATTCCTATTCCTATTCTCCTTTCCATTCCTATTATTCCTATTAATTTAATTTCCTATTCTTACTTAAGTTAGGCCAAAATGTAGTCGAAATCCATGTTTTCCGGAAAATTAAAGGTTTTTTCTTAAATTCTGCCTCCAAATGTAGGCGCGGCCCAAACTTTTATGGAAGAGATATAAAACCAGTGAGTAAGTGCTACAGTGTGTACGCAGAAGTTACAGTCCGTAAAACGGACCGTTGAATACCACATCATATCCCACATTGTAAAAAGCTGATGTTTTTTTTTTATAATTTATAAGTAGTGCAAACTTTTAAAAAGGGCGTGGTCCAACCACCCCTAATTACAAGCCATCAGTTATAACGCAGATATTTCAAAGTACGTAAAAGTGCAATTTTTTGGTTCAAATTCAACATTTTTGAAAAATCGACCCTTAAAAGGGGATGTGGCTTTGTATGAACGAAATCTAGAATAAAATCCCGTTTATATAACTCGTTATATTGTTTTTGATTCTTCCCTAAATTAGGCTTAAGGCCAGTAGAAATTACGTTTTTCTGAAAATTTTTAGCTTTTTCTTCAATTCTACCTTTAAATGTGGGAGTGGCTCAAAGTCTTGTATGAAAGAAATGTAGGACTATGTGGTTTCTTCATAATATTGTGATATCGCGATAAAAATGTTTTCAATTCAATTTATTGTGGGACACCCGCTATAATTAAAATATCCCGAAATTTCCCCACCAGTGGAGACTTTAGAGAATACAACGAATTCCAGTAGTCAAACTCCGCCCTCCATCTAGCGTGATGTAGAAGTTTCACGAATTGTCATAATAAATGTATAAATAGTCGGAGAGCTGGTGAAAAATTTTGGTAGTCATTTGAACAACAAAATCACGTACCTTGACGTGTTCACCTATACGCGATTCTGCGAAAAATGGTGTTCTGCCGGATTGCAGGCGGTCCCTAGAGTGCGGTACGCGGTCCAGAAGCGGTAAAAAAAATCGAAATTATCCTCATTTGACTCATTTTGAATTTTTGTGTACAGCACCTAGCGGCAAATCTATGAAATTTCCTACAATTGGCAGATCATTAGGGTGGGCCCTTAAGCGTGGCAGAACGCCCCCATAGTACAAAAAAAAATTATTTTTTGTACTTATTTGAACAGGTCTGAAATTTACACACATGCTTCGTCACATCATGTGTAGCTTATGTGTGCAATGGCAGAACGAATTTCCGGTCCTAAGTCCTTGGCAGAAGATGCTTAAGATACCCGACCTGTTCATGTCTTTCAGCAAGAAACTGGTGTATAAATGACTTTTTTGCGAAAAATATACGTGCTATCAATTTCAAAAGGATTTTAAAAGAAAGCTGATTATCAGGAATATTATATCTGCGATTTTCATGTTTTTAGACCATGTACTTTATCTTTTAACTTACTTCAGACCAAAAATAAATGAAAAGAGGTTAGCATTCACATTATACTAATATTTATATCTTGATGAGTATACACTCAGTTTACATAATACGTATTCTACTTAAAACGCTTTAAATTTCACTTTAAGGCTATATTTCACTATATTTAAATTTTCGTTGTGCATAGAAAGAGAAACTGCAGAAAAATGTTGGATATTGTGTAACCATGTTTTTATTTTGTATACATGGTATTTCCTAATTCGATGCAAATATTTTGGGATACGATATTTGGGTTTAATTAAAGAAACATATATCGCGTTACAGTATTGCCTATCTCCAATTTTGATAACATTTATTGCGAATTTAAGAAAACACTTACTCTGAGGTACCTTGACCCATACTAACACAAATATATTCGCTAACACTAACAACAAATACTTAACTTATCACTTAAATTTTAGAAGAAATAGTACTCCTTTTAACCGCTTTAAAATTAAATTTATGACTTTTATAAACTTCGAGATATTTGCTTTTAATTCGAATCCTTTTTCCTTGCCCATGAAATTTTTTTGAATTACAAGTCACTGTTTTGCAAAAATTAACCTAACAATACTTAACAAAAATTGCTGTAACAAGTAACCAGAAAAACCCAAAAATTTTACGATATTTGGGAAAAGTTGTAGCAAATAATATTAAGAAAAATTCTTTCCACAAAGCCGCGCAGGTATAAGGTGGAAATATCATTTTTTACCTACTTTTATAACCGCAGTTGACAACAAGAACGATTTCTTGGCTACGTATTCATTATTTACGTAGGTGTTTAGAGCATGCATTTTTATTAGACTACATGATAAAACCCTGATTTATTTACCATTTTTCTTTTAAATCTCAAATAGTCTGGGTTTGGACAACTGTTGGAAAATTTACCTTAGGTATAAAACTGTAGTAAACGTAGTTAAATCCACCAGTTTCATTTTCGATGCCGAGGTTACACAATGGTTATATAGTTTTTTTTTGAAATGGCATATTCTACAAACGAAGAATACGCAGATATTATATACGTTCATGGGAGGTCTTTACGTTCAACGGGAATTCTAGTATAGCACGGAAAAGACACCGTTAGCTTTTGCCTAACCGAAGAATACCTAATCTCCGCGTATTTAATTTAATCTCTGTGTCGATTTGTGGGCAGATGTTATTGGAAGCAAGTTAAACGGTCCCTTCAAACTGCCTCGCATACTAAATTATACAAACTATCTTAAGTTTTTGAGCAATGATTAAACAGATCCATTGGAGGATTTTCGGCTTACTCAACAAACTTCGTCATATTTTTAACACGGTGGAAATTAAGAATTGACTGGACGAAAAGGACGGTGGTCATTGGATAGGAATAAATGGAACAGTTCACTAGCATGCAAGACGTCCTGACCTTACAATTATTGATTTTTGTGTATTATGGAGAATGAAAGAACATGTTTAGTCTACCGAAATAACATCTTTAAATGCTTTAGAAGAGCGTTGGACAATTCCAAGCCTTGTCACAAGTGTGGCAGCAGCTAGCAGCCTCAATAAATATTGACACCGCAATCCAAAAACGGGCTATAGCATGCATACAAAACGGAGGAGGACACTTTGAGCACCTTATTTGATTGTTTAATTCACTTAATACAAATAGCGAGTAAGTGCTTGAGCGTGTACGCAGAAGTTACCCCATCCTATCCCAATGCTGATGGCATTTTTATTTTTTGACATTTTATAAGTGGTGTAAACTTCAAAAAGGGGAGTGGTCCAAACGCCCCTATTCACAAACTATCAATAATTATAAGATATTTCCAAGTTTCGCTTGAATGTACCAATGTACGTAATAATGCAATTTTTTTTAGTTCAAATTCAATATTTTTGAACAATCAACCCCTAAAAGAGATCGTAGCTAAAAATTTTATATAAACGAAATCTGGAATGAAGTCTCGTTTACCTCGTCTCGTTACTGCTATTTTTTTTGTTTCACGTTTTTCTAAATTAGGCCCAAGGGCAGACGAAATTACATTTTCCTGGAAAATTTAAGGTTTTTCTTCAATTCTGCCTCCAAATATTGGCGTGGTCCAAAGTTTTGTATGAAGAAAATGTAGAACTAAACGTTTTCTGCAGAAAATATTTTGCGACTTTTTTTCAATTTGGAACAAAAATATTGAGTAAACTGCATTTGAAAAGTTAGTTTGGAGGAGGTTTACCAAAAAAATGTTTCTTTTTTGTGTTTTACATTCATTAGGAGATGCTAAACGTTAAATTCTAATCTATGGAGGTAGTTGCACATTTAGACCGATTCTGGGTGTGTCTGTGGGCGGATTTGTTTGTTGTTAGTGTTAGCGAATATATTCGTGTTAGTATGGGTCAAGGTACCTCAGAGTAGGTGTTTTCTTAAATTCCCAATAAATGTTATCAAAATTGGAGAAAGGCTCATACTGTAACGCGATATATGTTTCTTTAATTAAACTCAAATATCGTATCCCAAAATATTTGCATCGAATTAAGAAATACCCTGTATACAAAATAAAAACATGGTTATACAATATCCAACATTTTTCTGCAGTTTCTCTTTCTATGCACAACGAAAATTTAAGTATAGTGAAATATAGCCTTAAAGTGAAATCTAAAGCGTTTTAAGTAGAATACGTATTATGTAAAGTGAGTGTATACTTATCAAGATATAAATATTAGTATAATGTGAATGCTAACCTCTTTTCATTTATTTTTGGTCTGAAGTAAGTTATAAGAAAAAGTACATGTTCTAAAAAGTCCTGATAATCAGCTTTCCTTTAGCATCCTTTTGAAATTGATAGCACGTATATTTTTCGCAAAAAAGTTATTTATACACCGGTTTCTTGCTGAAAGACATGTCGGGTATCTTAAGCATCTTCTGCCAAGGACTTAGGACCGGAATTTCGTTCTGCCATTGCACACATAAGCTACACATGATGTGATGAAGCATGTATGTAAATTTCAGACCTGTTCCAATAAGTAAAAAAAAACAATTTTTTTTGTACTTTGGGGGCGTTCTGCCACGCTTTAGGGCCCACCCTAATGATCTGCCAATTGTAGGAAATTTCATAGATTTGCCGCTAGGTGCTATACACAAAAACTCAAAATGAATCAAATGAGGATAATTTCGATTTTTTTTACCGCTTCTGGACCGCGTACCGCACCCTAGGGACCGCCTGCGATCCGGCAGAACACTATTTTTCGCAGTATCGCGTATAGGTCAACACATCAAGGTACCTGATTTTGTTGTTCAAATGATTACCAAAATTTTTTACCAGCTCTTAGACTGAAATAGCCGATGCCCGTTGCCTAGTTTTGAATTGAAATTGGAATACTTGAAAAGCGAACCTCGAGTGTGAAAGTAATAAAAACGGTTACGGTGAACTAGATTGAACTAAGTGTTTGATTAATAAAGATATTCGTTTGTGTTTATCAAAAGTGAAATTGAGTTTTGTTCGACGAACCCCAGGAAAAATATTACATTGGTGTCAGATTGGGAATAAGACTCAAAACTTGAAACAGTGTTAGTGTAACACACGGTGTTTAAAACGGAAAGCGCGTCGCGTGTCAGTGACTTATAGAGTTTTGACTGCAGAGTTTCTCACACATATTTTAGCTAATTGTGCTATTGTGCAAACTTTAAAAACAGTGTCGGTGATAAATTCAAAAGTGAAGTGAATTTTTTTAAGAAAAACTGCTAAAAAAAAAATTATATATAAACTGATTGTGTTGCGAAATTTGTGCTTCGATAATTAAAAATGGGTCGCAAAATTGGACAATTGCCAACATCCGAACTAAAAGAGAATTGCGTAAAAGAGACCTCCAGACATCGGGGCTTAAAAAGCAATTGTTGCTCCGACTTCGGGCCAGTATTACTGACGAAAGGTGGAGATCCCGACATGATGCTGTTCGATGTTCAAGAGGACCAGCAAGAAAGCACAGTAAGTACTGCCGATGAAATGCCCGCTTTCATGAAGTTGCTGTTGGAATAATTCGAGAAGCTTGAGAGCGGCCAAAATGAACAAAAGAATGCACTCGACGAACAAAAGAATGCTTTCGATGAACAAAAGAACGAGCAAAGGAATGCATTCGAAATTCTCCAGAAACAACTTAGCGAGCAAAGGGACGCTCTCGAAGACAAACTCGATGCACAGAACGCCTTCTTCAAGAAAAAACTTCAAACTGTTGATGATTAATTTGAAACAGAACTGGAAAACTAAGAAGAAAAGTTCGGCAAGCAAGTGCAAGGCGTAGAGCAACAGTTTGAACATCTGGCTGCTAAGGAACTCGAATTGGTTAAGAAACAAGAAGTTCGAGAATGTTTGCCCGACGGTCCACGACGAAAAGAAATGCAGCCTCCTGTCTTTGATGGTCAAACTTCATGGCCGATTTATAAGAAGCAATTCGAAGCTGCTGCCATGGCGAACAATTGGGACAACGAAGAAAGGTCTATTGCACTCACGCTTGCGCTAAGAGGAACAGCCGCAGAATTTCTGCAGACCATTCCTGAAGAAAAACAACAGGACTATGACGCCATGGTCAAGGCCATTGAAATGAGGTTTGGAGACGACCACTTGCAACTGGTTTACGTGTCCAGTTGCACCGAAGGGTCCAGACTAGATGCGAAACGCTACAGCAGTTGCAAGCGGACATCGAACGTTTAGAGAGTTTATTTTATCCAAATGCCAACAGGGAAATAATTAACGACCTTGCAACCGATGCATGCCTTCACAAATGCCATCGCGGACGGGAAATTACAAATGGGCGTAAGAATAGCAGACAAGAAAACGCTCGCTGAGGCTTTGGCATTCGCCCTGACTATGGAAGCAGCAGATCAAGCTTCGCAAGAAAACGATCGCACCAGGGAAATAGTTACAGTAGAGTGTTCATGTCAACGTGTAGACATCGAAAGAAACAAGCAATGCTCGAGGACAAATCAGATGTTGGAACTGCAACAAGATGGGACACCTGCAGCGACAGTGCAGAGCTCCACCAAGGCAAGCAAGCTGCCCACATTGCTCTAGGAGAAGACAAAATGACGAAGCGTCTGGCAGGGCCGACATTTTACCTGCTGGAAATGCTTCGGAGCAACAGCAGTCGGGAAATGCCTAAGGACCAACTTCGCGGGCCAGAAGTTGGTTGATGGAATCGACGGCCCCAGGACCATCATCCAAGTTTCACAAACAAAACGCCACAACAAAAGTCTGACACTGTAGGCAGTCATTGCCAACAGAAAATGTGTGGCCACCATCGATACGGGTGCCACGGCCTCCATAATCGGAAGAGACCTTGTCCAGACTTCTTGAATGCATAACACTACCTACTACAGTCTTAAAACAGCTACAGGAGAAGCAGCAAAACTATACGGGGAGGTGCTTCTACAGATACAACTAGAGGGATTGACCTTCTCACAGGTGTTCTTGGTAGCTGACATATGTGACGAATGCATCATTGGAGTGGACTTCATAAAGGCACATGAGGTGATTTTAGACCTTCGAATTCAAGTGTTAAGGTATCGAACCATCGAGATCCCTACGGAATCAACGACGCTGTGAGTCTTCGGGCGACTCTGAGAAGCAATGAAGTTCTGCAGCCATCCTCAGAGACAGTACTCTGGGCGCGTTTGGAAGGCGATCCTGAAAAGAATTCCAGAAATATTTTGTGGGAAAAATTCTTACGGAACCAAAAACAACATGATACCGGTCAGGCTGTTGAACCCGAACAAGCACACCGTCAAGCTTAGACAAGGTGAGGTGATTGGAAGATGCGTACCCATTGCAGCAGTTTCGACTATAACTGAGAGTGAATGTGTAAGTCCAGTCTCGACAACAAAACTGGCAGAACTATGCAAGACTATTCTTGGACACTCTGAGCTAAATCAAGAGCAGAAAACCATGGCGGAGAGTTTCCTTGGCGAGTTTGCTGATGTATTTGCATTACAAGATGGAGACTTTCGTCGAACACACCTAGTTCAGCACCGCATAGACACTGGAGATGCCAACCCGATCCGACAACCTGCCAGACGACTTCCTTTGGCGAAACACGTGGAGGTTGAAGAGATGATATCAACCATGGAAAAGGAAGGTTTGATCGAAAGTTCGAAAAGTCCGTGAGCATCACCTGTTGTACATACTTCAGCAAAGTTCTTACCCAACCAGAGCGAAATTATTGTGTTACCAGGCGAGAACTCCTTGCTCTAATACTGGCAACGAAGCATTTCCAGAAGTACCTGAGTGGCCAGAAGTTTATCATGCGTTCAGACCACGCCGCTCTAAAATGGTTGCTTCAGTTCAAAAATCCTGAGGGCCGAGTCGCCAGAAGAAAAGAAGAAAAGGATGAAGGTAATTCTGTCCAGAGAATAAGAGCTAAACCTGCAGAAGGCTGGAGCAATGAGGTACTTCGTAGTGCACAACAAGAGGATCCTGACATCGAGCCTATCATTTCGTAGGAATCTATGGAAAAGCCGAAAGCAAGGGATATCTCTGACAGAAGTCCTACCTTAAAGGCGTACTGGGCGTAGTGGGACTCTCTCCATATACAAGACGGTTTTCTACGTAGAAAATGGGAAATGCCAGGCGGAAGATACTTTAAGATGCAGCTTGTGGTCCCAAGGTCGAAGGCCCAGGAGATTTTACGAGAAATGCACAATGGAGTATCTGGCGGTCACTTGGGAATCAACAAGACACTGGAAATGGTTTGTGAACGTTTTTATTGGCTAAGTACAAGCAAAAATTTCGAGAGCTGGTGTCGGCGGTGCACCACATGCGCTGCTAGTAAGGGACCCAAAGTCAAAACAAGAGGTAGAATGCATCAGTACAACGTGGGGGCCCCATTTGAGAGAATCGCCGTCGACACGCAGGCCCGTTTCCCGTAACTGTGAACGGCAACCGTTATATTCTTGTAATTGCCGACTACTTCAGCAAGTGGCCTGAGGCTTTCGCGATCCCAAACCAAGAAGCTAAAACCGTTGTCGACCAGATAGTGGACCACTGCGTGTGCAGATTTGGTGTGCCGATGGAACTACATTCCGATTAAGGACGAAACTTCGCATCAAAGATATTCCACGAACCACACCCCCTCACCCGCAATCAGATGGAATGGTAGAACGCTTTAACAAGACTCTGAAGGAACTTCTTTCCAAAGTCGTGGACGAAAATCAACGGAATTGGGATCGGCGAATACCCTTGTTCCTAATGGCCTACCGAAATGCGATTCATAGTACAACTGGTTATACTCCGTCTGACGTTCTTTTTGGACGAACTGCCAGGCTACCCAGTGAGCTCAAATTCGGATTTCCTATAGGAGAAGCAAAATACAAAGAGGACTACGTAGTGGATTTCAGAGAAAGGATCAACGACATACACCAGAGGACCAGAAGAAATATAAAAATTGCGAGTGATCGAATGAAGACTAGATATGACGCTAGAGCAACGGCACCGGAATTCAACGTGGGAGACCTAGTGTGGCTATACAAACCCCATCGTAACAAGGGAAAATCGCCGAAGTTGCAGCAGAACTGGGAAGGTCCCTAACCAAGTTGTTACGCGAATTAATGATGTAGTCTTTCGAATTCAACGAGGACCAAGAGCGAAAATGAAAATTGTCTATGTAGATCGCCTACATCGTTACAACGGAAACAATGATGATGTGCCTGTTCGGGACGAAACAAACTAGGTGGGAGATAATGTGATATCGCGATAAAAATGTTTTCGATTCAATTTATTATGTGACACCCGCTATAATTAAAATATCCCGAAATTTCCCCACCAGTGGAGACTTTAGTGAATACAACGAATTCCAGTCGTCAAACTCCGCCCTCCATCTAGCGTGATGTAGAAGTTTCACGAATCGTCTTAATTATTGCATAAATAGCCGATACCCGTTGCCTAGTTTTTCAGTTGTGAATCGGAATACTTGAAAAGTGAACCTCGAGTGTGAAAGTAATAAAAACGGTTACGGTGAACTAGATTGAACTAAGTGTTTGATAAATAAAGATATTCGTTTGTGTTTATCAAAAGTGAAATTGAGCTTTGTTCGACGAACCCCAGGAAAAATATTACATTGGTGTCAGATTGGGAATAAAACTCAAAACTTGAAACAGTGTCAGTGTAACACACGGTGTTTAAAACGGAAAGCGCGTCGCGTGTCAGTGACTTATAGAGTTTTGACTGCGGAGTTTCTCACACATATTTTAGCTAATTGTGCTATTGTGCAAACTTTAAAAACAGTGTCGGTGATAAATTCAAAAGTGAAGTGAATTTTTTTAAGAAAAACTGCTAAAAAAAAATTATATATAAACTGATTGTGTTGCGAAATTTGTGCTTCGATAATTAAAAATGGGTCGCAAAATTGGACAATTGTCAACATCCGAACTAAAAGAGAATTGCGTAAAAGAGACCTCCAGACATCGGGGCTTAAAAAGCAATTGTTGCTCCGACCTCGGGCCAGTATTACTGACGAAAGGTGGAGATCCCGACATGATGCTGTTCGATGTTCAAGAGGACCAGCAAGAAAGCACAGTAAGTACTGCCGATGAAATGCCCGCTTTCATGTAGTTGCTGTTGGAATAATTCGAGAAGCTTGAGAGCGGCCAAAATGAACAAAAGAATGCGCTCGACGAACAAAACAATGCTTTCGATGAACAAAAGAAGGAGCAATTGAATGCATTCGAAATTCTCCAGAAACAACTTAGCGAGCAAAGGGACGCTCTCGAAGACAAACTCGATGCACAGAACGTCTTCTTCGAGAAAAGACTTTAAACTCTTGATGATAAATTTGAAGCAGAACTGGAAAACTTAGAAGAAAAGTTCGGCAAGCAAGTGCAAGGCCTAGAGCAACAGTTTGAACATCTGGCTGCTAAGGACCTCGAATTGGTTAAGAAACAAGAAGTTCGAGAATGTTTGCCCGACGGTCCACGACGAAAAGAAATGCAGCCTCCTGTCTTTGATGGTCAAACTTCATGGCCGATTTATAAGAAGCAATTCAAAGCTGCCGCCATGACGAACAATTGGGACAACGAAGAAAGGTCTATTGCACTCACGCTTGCGCTGAGAGGAACAGCCGCAGAATTTCTGCAGACCATTCCTGAAGAAAAACAACAGGACTATGAAGCCATGGTCAAGGCCATTGAAATGAGGTTTGGAGACGACCACTTGCAACTAGTTTACCGTGTCCAGTTGCGCCGAAGGGTCCAGACTAGATGCGAAACGCTACAGCAGTTGCAAGCGGACATCGAACGTTTAGCGAGTTTATCTTATCCAAATGCCAACAGGGAAATAATTAGCGAGCTTGCAACCAATGCATGCCTTCACAAATGCCATCGCGGACGGGAAATTACAAATGGCCGTAAGAATAGCAGACAAGAAAACGCTCGCTGAGGCTTTGGCATTCGCCCTGACTATGGAAGCAGCAGTTCAAGCTTCGCAAGAAAGCGATCGCACCAGGGAAATAGTTACAGTAGAGTGTTCATGTCAACGTGTAGACATCGAAAGAAACAAGCAATGCTCGAGGACAAATCAGATGTTGGAACTGCAACAAGATGGGACACCTGCAGCGACAGTGCAGAGCTCCACCAAGGCAAGCGAGCTGTCCACATTGCTCTACTAGAAGACAAAATGACGAAGCGTCTGGCAGGGCCGACATTTTATCTGCTGGACATGCTTCGGAGCAACAGCAGTCGGGAAATTCCTAAGGACCAACTTCGCGGGGCAGAAGTTGGTTGATGGAATCGACGGCCATCATCGAAGTTTCACAAACAAAACGCCACAACAAAAGTCCGACACTGTAGGCAGTCATTACCAACAGAAAATGTGTGGCCACCATCGATACGGGTGCCACGGCCTCCATAATCGGAAGAGACCTTGTCCAGACTTCTTGGATGCATAACACTAGCTGCTACAGTCTTAAGACAGCTACAGGAGAAGCAGCAAAAGTATACGTGGAATTGCTTCTACAGATACAACTAGAGGGATTGACCTTCTCAAAGGCGTTCTTGGTAGCCATATAGGTAGACATATGCGACGAATGCATCATTGGAGTGGACTTCATAAAGGCACGTGAGGTGATTTTAGACCTTCGAATTCAAGTGTTAAGGTATCGAACTATCGAGATCCCTACGGAAACAACGACGCTGTGAGTCTTCGGGCGACTCTGAGAAGCGATGAAGTTCTGCAGCCATCTTCAGGGACATTACTCTGGGCGCGTTTGGAAGGCGATCCTGAAAAGAATTTCAGAAATATTTCGTGGAAAAAATTCTTACGGAACCAAAAAACAACATGATACCGGTCAGGCTGTTGAACCCGAACAAACACACCGTCAAGCTTAGACAAGGTGAGGTGATTGGAAGATGCGTACCCTTTGCAGCAGTTTCGACTATAACTGAGAGTGAGTGTAAATCCAGTCTCGACAACAAAACTGGCAGAACTATGCAAGACTATTCTTGGACACTCTGAGCTAAATCAAGAGCAGAAAACCATGGCGGAGAGTTTCCTTGGCAAGTTTGCTGATGTATTTGCATCACAAGATGGAGACTTTCGTCGAACACACCAAGTACAGTACCGCATAGACACTGGAGATGCCAACCCGATCCGACAACCTGCCAGACAACTTCCTTTGGCGAAACACGTGGAGGTTGAAGAGATGATATCAACCATGGAAAAGGAAGGTTTGATCGAAAGTTCGAAAAGTCCGTGGGCATCACCTGTTGTACTGGTGAAAAAGAAGGACGACAGTTCTAGATTCTGCGTAGACTACCGGAGGCTAAATGATGTCACGAAGAAGGACAGCTACCTTTTACCTCGAATTGACGACACCTTGGACACACTCTCTGGAGCAAAATGGTTTTCTGACCTGAAAAGTGGCTACTGGCAGGTACAGATCCATCCAGAAGACAGAGAGAAGACAGCCTTCACAACCGGAAACGGATTATGGCAGTTTACAGTAATGCCATTTGGTTTGTGTAACGCTCCGGCCACCTTTGAGCGTCTTATGGAACGTGTCTTACACGGTTTGACATGGAAAACATCGTCGTTGTGGGAAAGACTTTCGCTGAACATCGAGACAACTTGAGAGATGTGTTTACACGGCTTCAAGGAGCACAATTGAAACTCATTCCAAAGAAGTGTGCACTCTTCAGAGCAGAAGTAAAGTATATGGGGCACGTGATATCGTCGGATGGAGTGAAGACAGATTCAGAGAAAATTGAAGCTGTGAGAAGTTGGCCAGTTCCAAAAGACAAACACCAGCTAAGGACCGTTCTCGGTCTTGCAACATATTACAGAATATTTCTGAAGGACTTCGTCGGAATCGCCAAATGTTTGCACCAGTTGACCGAAGAGGGAAGACAGTTTAAATGGTCAGGTGAGTGCGAAAAGAGCTTTCAATTTTTGAAGCAGCGACTTTGTAAAGCACCGATACTAGCTTACCCCATCCTGGCAAGACATTTTTTGTGGACGCAGACGCTAGCAATGTGGGTGTTGGCGCAGTATTGTCGCAATTACACGATGGTCAGGAGAAAGTCGTAGCATACTTCAGCAAAGATCTTACCCGACCAGAGAGAAATTATTGTGTTACCAGGCGAGAACTCCTTGCTTTAATACTGGCAACGAAGCATTTCCAGAAGTACCTGAGTGGCCAGAAGTTTATCATGCGTTCAGACCACGCCGCTTTAAAATGGTTACTTCAGTTCAAAAATCCTGAGGGCCAAGTCGCAAGAAGGATCGAGCGATTGCAGGCTTATAACTTTGAGGTACAACATCGCAAAGGAAGACTGCACTGTAACGCCGACGCGCTATCCTGGAGACCATGTGAGCCTAATTGTAAGCATTGCGTGCGACAAGAAGAAAAGGATGAAGGTTATTCTGTCCAGAGAATAAGAGCTGAGCCTGCAGAAGGCTGGAGCAATGAGGTACTTCGTAGTGCACAACAAGAGGATCCTGACATCGAGCCTATCATTTCGAAGGAATCTATGGAAAAGCCGAAGGCAAGGGATATCTCTGACGGAAGTCCTACTTTAAAGGCGTACTGGGCGTAGTGAATCTCTCCATATACAAGACGGTGTTCTACGTAGAAAATGGGAAATGCCAGGCGGAAGATCCTTTAAGATACAGCTTGTGGTCCCAAGGTCGAAAGTCCAGGAGATTTTACGAGAAATGCACAATGGAGTATCTGGCGGTCACTTGGGAATCAACAAGACACTGGAAATGGTTCGTGAACGTTTTTATTGGCTAAGTGCAAGAAACAATGTCGAGAGCTGGTGTCGGCGGTGCACCACATGCGCTGCTAGTAAGGGGCCCAAAGTCAAAGCAAGAGGTAGAATGCATCAGTACAACGTGGGGGCCCCATTTGAGAGAATCACCGTCGACATCGCAGGCCCGTTTCCCGTAACTGTGAACGGCAACCGTTATATTCTTGTAATTGCCGACTACTTCATCAAGTGGCCTGAGGCTTTCGCGATCCCAAACCAAGAAGCTAAAACCGTTGTCGACCAGATAGTGGACCACTGGGTGTGCAGATTCGGTGTGCCGATGGAACTACATTCCGATTAAGGACGAAACTTCGAGTCAAAGATATTCCACGAACCACACCCCCTCACCCGCAATCAGATGGAATGGTAGAATGCTTTAACAAGACCCTGAAGGAACTTCTTTCCAAAGTCGTGGACGAAAATCAACGGAATTGGGATCGGCGAATACCCTTGTTCCTAATGGCCTACCGAAATGCGATTCATAGTACAACTGGTTATACTCCGTCTGACGTTTTTTTTGGACGAACTGCCAGGCTACCCAGTGAGCTCAAATTCGGATTTCCTATAGAAGAAGCAAAATACAAAGAGGACTACGTAGTGGATCTCAGAGAAAGGATCAACGACATACACCAGAGGACCAGAAGAAATGTATAAATTGCGAGTGATCGAATGAAGACTAGATATAACGCTAGAGAAACGTGGGAGACCTAGTGTGGCTCTACAATCCCCATCGTAGAAAGGGAAAATCGCCGAAGTTGCAGCAGAACTGGGAAGGTCCCTAACCAAGTTGTTACGCGAATTAATGATGTAGTCTTTCGAATTCAACGAGGACCAAGAGCGAAAATGAAAATTGTCTATGTAGATCGCCTACATCGTTACAACGGAAACAATGATGATGTGCCTGTTCGGGACGAAACAAACTAGGTGGAAGATAATGTGATATCGCGATAAAAATGTTTTCGATTCAAATTATTATGGTACACCCGCTATAATTAAAATATCCCGAAATTTCCCCACAAGTGGAGACTTTAGTGAATACAACGAATTCCAGTCTTCAAACTCCGCCCTCCATCTAGCGTGATGTAGAAGTTTCACGAATTGTCATAATTATTGCAACAATGAAATTATCCGAACTTTGGATCAGACAAATCTTGCGCGCCGTCTGCAATGAATGAGACCGTTGGATCTAGCAACATAAGATGAAACCGCATAAATTGACGGTATTGTAGGTGCCTTCGTTGGAAGGCAGCCTGCCACACGCGATTATTACAGAAGCTTGAACTACTTGCTAAGGAAACTTAGTCGTAGTCTGACGGAAAATGCGAGGTTTTTTAGTGAGTAAAAATCTCACACTATTATGGGCGAGAGAGAAGAGAAGACAAAGAAAAAGCGGATTTATTCGCAGATAAACTAAAAGAAAATTACTTCGTCAAACGGTAAATAATCTGAAGAACAACAAAGCCCCTGGCTACGATTTAATACGAAGCGAAATTCTAAAGGAGCTACCGAAAATCTTTGGTCAGGCTTCTCTAAATCATTAACGCCTCCATGAGATTTTTAAACGTTACAAGGCAATGGAAAGTAGCCGAGGTCATAATGGTTCCGAAACCAGGAAAATGTCCGAACGACAAAGAGTCATACGGACCTATTTCGTATTTCGCTGCTGCCGATAATACTTAACGTATTCGAGAAACTGTTGCTTAAAAGGTTGAAACCAATCATTGAAGAAAGACGACTGATTCCGGATCACAAATTCGGATTTAGGAAAAAATTTTCGGGAAGCAATCGAGCAAATGAAATACTTTTCTCAAGTACGAGAAAACAGTGACAGGTTCAACTTTCGCTGACGCTTAAATTAAATTCACGTATGTAATTCAATTCAATAAATGGTACAAAGGTAATTCTTTCCAGAGAATAAGAGCTGAACCTGCAGAAGGCTGGAGCAATGAGGTACTTTGTAGTGCACAACAAGAGGATCCTGACATCGAGCCTATCATTTCGAAGGCATCTATGGAAAAGCCGAAAGCAAGGGATATCTCTGACAGAAGTCCTACTTTAAAGGCGTACTGGGCGTAGTGGATTTCTCCATATACAAACGGTGTTCTACGTAGAAAATGGGAAATGCCAGGCGGAAGATCCTTTAAGATACAGCTTGTGGTCCCAAGGTCGAAGGTCCAGGAGATTTTACGAGAAATGCACAATGGAGTATCTGGCGGTCACTTGGGAATCAACAAGACACTGGAAATGGTTCGTGAACGTTTTTATTGGCTAAGTGCAAGAAACAATGTCGAGAGCTGGTGTCGGCGGTGCACCACATGCGTTGCTAGTAAGGGGCCCAAAGTCAAAACAAGAGGTAGAATGCATCAGTACAACGTGGGGGCCCCATTTGAGAGAATCGCCGTCGACATCGCAGGCCCGTTTCCCGTAACTGTGAACGGCAACCGTTATATTCTTGTAATTGCCGACTACTTCATCAAGTGGCTTGAGGCTTTCGCGATCCCAAACCAAGAAGCTAAAACCGTTGTCGACCAGATAGTGGACCACTGGGTGTGCAGATTCGGTGTGCCGATGGAACTACATTCCGATTAAGGACGAAACTTCGAGTCAAAGATATTCCACGAACCACACCCCCTCACCCGCAATCAGATGGAATGGTAGAACGCTTTAACAAGACCCTCAAGGAACTTCTTTCCAAAGTCGTGGACGAAAATCAACGGAATTGGGATCGGCGAATACCCTTGTTCCTAATGGCCTACCGAAATGCGATTCATAGTACAATTGGTTATACTCCGTCTGACGTTTTTTTTGGACGAACTGCCAGGCTACCCAGTGAGCTCGAATTCGGATTTCCTATAGAAGAAGCAAAATACAAAGAGGACTACGTAATGGATCTCAGAGAAAGGATCAACGACATACACCAGAGGACCAGAAGAAATATAAAAATTGCGAGTGATCGAATGAAGACTAGAAATGATGCTAGAGCAACGGCACCGGAGTTCAACGTGGGAGACCTAGTGTTGCTCTACAATCCCCATCGTAGAAAGGGAAAATCGCCGAAGTTGCAGCAGAACTGGGAAGGTCCCTAACCAAGTTGTTACGCGAATTAATGATATAGTCTTTCGAATTCAACGAGGACCAAGAGCGAAAATGAAAATTGTCTATGTAGATCGCCTACATCGTTACAACGGAAACAATGATGATGTGCCTGTTCGGGACGAAACAAACTAGGTGGGAGATAATGTGATATCGCGATAAAAATGTTTTCGATTAAATTTATTATGGGACACCCGCTATAATTAAAATATCCCGAAATTTCCCCACAAGTGGAGACTTTAGTGAATACAACGAATTCCAGTCGTCAAACTCCGCCCTCCATCTAGCGTGATGTAGAAGTTTCACGAATTGTCATAATTATTGCAACAATGAAATTATCCGAACTTTGGATCAGACAAATCTTGCGCGCCGACTGCAATGAATGAGACCGTTGGATCTAGCAGCATAAGATGAAACCGCATAAATTGACGGTATTGTAGGTGCCTTCGTTGGAAGGCAGCCTGCCACACGCGATTATTACAGAAGCTTGAACTACTTGCTAAGGAAACTTAGTCGTAGTCTGACGGAAAATGGGAGGTTTTTTAGTGAGTAAAAATCTCACACTATTATGGGCGAGAGAGAAGAGAAGACAAAGAAAAAGCGGATTTATTCGCAGATAAACTAGAAGAAAATTACTTTGTCCAACCGTTAATTAATCTGAAGAACAACAAAGCCCCTGGCTACGATTTAATACGAAGCGAAATTCTAAAGGAGCTACCGAAAATCTTTGGTCAGGCTTCTCTAAATCATTAACGCCTCCATGAGATTTTTAAACGGTACAAGGCAATGGAAAGTAGCCGAGGTCATAATGGTTCCGAAACCAGGAAAATGTCCGAACGACAAAGAGTCATACGGACCTATTTCGTATTTCGCTGCTGCCGATAATACTTAACGTATTCGAGAAACTGTTGCTTAAAAGGTTGAAACCAATCATTGAAGAAAGACGACTGATTCCGGATCACAAATTCGGATTTAGGAAAAAATTTTCGGGAAGCAATCGAGCAAATGAAATACTTTTCTCAAGTACGAGAAAACAGTGACAGGTTCAACTTTCGCTGACGCTTAAATTAAATTCACGTATGTAATTCAATTCAATAAATGGTACAAAGGTAATTCTTTCCAGAGAATAAGAGCTGAACCTGCAGAAGGCTGGAGCAATGAGGTACTTTGTAGTGCACAACAAGAGGATCCTGACATCGAGCCTATCATTTCGAAGGCATCTATGGAAAAGCCGAAAGCAAGGGATATCTCTGACAGAAGTCCTACTTTAAAGGCGTACTGGGCGTAGTGGATTTCTCCATATACAAACGGTGTTCTACGTAGAAAATGGGAAATGCCAGGCGGAAGATCCTTTAAGATACACCTTGTGGTCCCAAGGTCGAAGGTCCAGGAGATTTTACGAGAAATGCACAATGGAGTATCTGGCGGTCACTTGGGAATCAACAAGACACTGGAAATGGTTCGTGAACGTTTTTATTGGCTAAGTGCAAGAAACAATGTCGAGAGCTGGTGTCGGCGGTGCACCACATGCGTTGCTAGTAAGGGGCCCAAAGTCAAAACAAGAGGTAGAATGCATCAGTACAACGTGGGGGCCCCATTTGAGAGAATCACCGTCGACATCGCAGGCCCGTTTCCCGTAACTGTGAACGGCAACCGTTATATTCTTGTAATTGCCGACTACTTCATCAAGTGGCTTGAGGCTTTCGCGATCCCAAACCAAGAAGCTAAAACCGTTGTCGACCAGATAGTGGACCACTGGGTGTGCAGATTCGGTGTGCCGATGGAACTACATTCCGATTAAGGACGAAACTTCGAGTCAAAGATATTCCACGAACCACACCCCCTCACCCGCAATCAGATGGAATGGCAGAACGCTTTAACAAGACCCTCAAGGAACTTCTTTCCAAAGTCGTGGACGAAAATCAACGGAATTGGGATCGGCGAATACCCTTGTTCCTAATGGCCTACCGAAATGCGATTCATAGTACAACTGGTTATACTCCGTCTGACGTTTTTTTTGGACGAACTGCCAGGCTACCCAGTGAGCTCGAATTCGGATTTCCTATAGAAGAAGCAAAATACAAAGAGGACTACGTAGTGGATCTCAGAGAAAGGATCAACGACATACACCAGAGGACCAGAAGAAATATAAAAATTGCGAGTGATCGAAGACTAGATATGACGCTAGAGCAACGGCACCGGAGTTCAACGTGGGAGACCTAGTGTTGCTCTACAATCCCCATCGTAGAAAGGGAAAATCGCCGAAGTTGCAGCAGAACTGGGAAGGTCCCTAACCAAGTTGTTACGCGAATTAATGATATAGTCTTTCGAATTCAACGAGGACCAAGAGCGAAAATGAAAATTGTCTATGTAGATCGCCTACATCGTTACAACGGAAACAATGATGATGTGCCTGTTCGGGACGAAACAAACTAGGTGGGAGATGATGTGATATCGCGATAAAAATGTTTTCGATTCAATTTATTATGGGACACCCGCTATAATTAAAATATCCCGAAATTTCCCCACAAGTAGAGACTTTAGTGAATACAACAAATTCCAGTCGTCAAACTCCGCCCTCCATCTAGCGTGATGTAGAAGTTTCACGAATTGTCATAATTATTGCAACAATGAAATTATCCGAACTTTGGATCAGACAAATCTTGCGCGCCGACTGCAATGAATGAGACCGTTGGATCTAGCAGCATAAGATGAAACCGCATAAATTGACGGTATTGTAGGTGCCTTCGTTGGAAGGCAGCCTGCCACACGCGATTATTACAGAAGCTTGAACTACTTGCTAAGGAAACTTAGTCGTAGTCTGACGGAAAATGGGAGGTTTTTTAGTGAGTAAAAATCTCACACTATTATGGGCGAGAGAGAAGAGAAGACAAAGAAAAAGCGGATTTATTCGCAGATAAACTAGAAGAAAATTACTTCGTCAAACGGTAAATAATCTGAAGAACAACAAAGCCCCTGGCTACGATTTAATACGAAGCGAAATTCTAAAGGAGCTACCGAAAATCTTTGGTCAGGCTTCTCTAAATCATTAACGCCTCCATGAGATTTTTAAACGTTACAAGGCAATGGAAAGTAGCCGAGGTCATAATGGTTCCGAAACCAGGAAAATGTCCGAACGACAAAGAGTCATACGGACCTATTTCGTATTTCGCTGCTGCCGATAATACTTAACGTATTCGAGAAACTGTTGCTTAAAAGGTTGAAACCAATCATTGAAGAAAGACGACTGATTCCGGATCACAAATTCGGATTTAGGAAAAAATTTTCGGGAAGCAATCGAGCAAATGAAATACTTTTCTCAAGTACGAGAAAACAGTGACAGGTTCAACTTTCGCTGACGCTTAAATTAAATTCACGTATGTAATTCAATTCAATAAATGGTACAAAGGTAATTCTTTCCAGAGAATAAGAGCTGAACCTGCAGAAGGCTGGAGCAATGAGGTACTTTGTAGTGCACAACAAGAGGATCCTGACATCGAGCCTATCATTTCGAAGGCATCTATGGAAAAGCCGAAAGCAAGGGATATCTCTGACAGAAGTCCTACTTTAAAGGCGTACTGGGCGTAGTGGATTTCTCCATATACAAACGGTGTTCTACGTAGAAAATGGGAAATGCCAGGCGGAAGATCCTTTAAGATACACCTTGTGGTCCCAAGGTCGAAGGTCCAGGAGATTTTACGAGAAATGCACAATGGAGTATCTGGCGGTCACTTGGGAATCAACAAGACACTGGAAATGGTTCGTGAACGTTTTTATTGGCTAAGTGCAAGAAACAATGTCGAGAGCTGGTGTCGGCGGCGCACCACATGCGTTGCTAGTAAGGGGCCCAAAGTCAAAACAAGAGGTAGAATGCATCAGTACAACGTGGGGGCCCCATTTGAGAGAATCACCGTCGACATCGCAGGCCCGTTTCCCGTAACTGTGAACGGCAACCGTTATATTCTTGTAATTGCCGACTACTTCATCAAGTGGCTTGAGGCTTTCGCGATCCCAAACCAAGAAGCTAAAACCGTTGTCGACCAGATAGTGGACCACTGGGTGTGCAGATTCGGTGTGCCGATGGAACTACATTCCGATTAAGGACGAAACTTCGAGTCAAAGATATTCCACGAACCACACCCCCTCACCCGCAATCAGATGGAATGGCAGAACGCTTTAACAAGACCCTCAAGGAACTTCTTTCCAAAGTCGTGGACGAAAATCAACGGAATTGGGATCGGCGAATACCCTTGTTCCTAATGGCCTACCGAAATGCGATTCATAGTACAACTGGTTATACTCCGTCTGACGTTTTTTTTGGACGAACTGCCAGGCTACCCAGTGAGCTCGAATTCGGATTTCCTATAGAAGAAGCAAAATACAAAGAGGACTACGTAGTGGATCTCAGAGAAAGGATCAACGACATACACCAGAGGACCAGAAGAAATATAAAAATTGCGAGTGATCGAAGACTAGATATGACGCTAGAGCAACGGCACCGGAGTTCAACGTGGGAGACCTAGTGTTGCTCTACAATCCCCATCGTAGAAAGGGAAAATCGCCGAAGTTGCAGCAGAACTGGGAAGGTCCCTAACCAAGTTGTTACGCGAATTAATGATATAGTCTTTCGAATTCAACGAGGACCAAGAGCGAAAATGAAAATTGTCTATGTAGATCGCCTACATCGTTACAACGGAAACAATGATGATGTGCCTGTTCGGGACGAAACAAACTAGGTGGGAGATAATGTGATATCGCGATAAAAATGTTTTCGATTCAATTTATTATGGGACACCCGCTATAATTAAAATATCCCGAAATTTCCCCACAAGTAGAGACTTTAGTGAATACAACAAATTCCAGTCGTCAAACTCCGCCCTCCATCTAGCGTGATGTAGAAGTTTCACGAATTGTCATAATTATTGCAACAATGAAATTATCCGAACTTTGGATCAGACAAATCTTGCGCGCCGACTGCAATGAATGAGACCGTTGGATCTAGCAGCATAAGATGAAACCGCATAAATTGACGGTATTGTAGGTGCCTTCGTTGGAAGGCAGCCTGCCACACGCGATTATTACAGAAGCTTGAACTACTTGCTAAGGAAACTTAGTCGTAGTCTGACGGAAAATGGGAGGTTTTTTAGTGAGTAAAAATCTCACACTATTATGGGCGAGAGAGAAGAGAAGACAAAGAAAAAGCGGATTTATTCGCAGATAAACTAGAAGAAAATTACTTCGTCAAACGGTAAATAATCTGAAGAACAACAAAGCCCCTGGCTACGATTTAATACGAAGCGAAATTCCAAAGGAGCTACCGAAAATCTTTGGTCAGGCTTCTCTAAATCATTAACGCCTCCATGAGATTTTTATACGTTACAAGGCAATGGAGAGTAGCCGAGGTCATAATGGTTCCGAAACCAGAAAAATGTCCGAACGACAAAGAGTCATACGGACCTATTTCGTATTTCGCTGCAGCCGATAATACTTAACGTATTCGAGAAACTGTTGCTTAAAAGGTTGAAACCAATCATTGAAGAAAGACGACTGATTCCGGATCACAAATTCGGATTTAGGAAAAAATGTTCGGGAAGCAATCAAGCAAATGAAATACTTTTCTCAAGTACGAGAGAAAACAGTGACAGGTTCAACTTTCGCTGACGCTTAAATTAAATTCACGTATGTAAGCCAATTTGGTATAAGAATAATGCGTATTAAAGATACTTTATATTTAGTAGATACTCTCTACTTAGAAAATAGTAGAGAGTTCGGGTTTATGCGTGTGCTTCGATGCATTGTCACTTCAAGAAGAAAGATGTTGGGCAAAGCAAAAATGGAGGAAGGTCATATTTCCGCTGTAAACTGTTTTCGAGTACACCCAACTTCATTATACTTAGGCAGTATTCTCAACATGTCGGCCCCGCTGATGGATCATCAGAATAAAAGAGTGAAAAATGTCCCTCTGAAACAGCTAAGTGGTAATTTCTGGCCGCCACTGTCTCGGCTTGCTGTGACAGATTGGAATCTTCGAACTCCTTATTTCTAGCTTTAAGATTGCGGATAAGTAGGTAGTTGAATAGCTTCACTGCAAGAAAACAAAAATAATAATAATAATCAGGGAGGAAAAAAAAAAAACAAGTGAGTAAGTGCTTTTTGTCTCGAATTGTAATTTCGTTAGAATCATGACAAAATGCGCTGAAACCGAAAATGATTGCAAAAAAATGATTGCAAAAAAAGTCTTGATTGTTTGGGCGTGGAAAGTCTGATTTATGGAGCAAGGTGTGGTGACAACCACCGCAATTTACCTATGTGCGAAGGGTAGTACAATTTTTAACCCTGTGATTATATGCGACACAATTATAGCAATAATTTATAGTTGTAATTATCTTCTCTCTGTCCGCTACCGCCCTAGCTGGTCAAAATGGTTTGTGGTGATTTTTTCGCTAGTTTTCCTGCTGTATGGGAAGCAGGTCTCTCATATGGATCCTTGTTTGGCGTCATTTCTTCGATAGTTCTAATGCGAATTTCGATGCACTCACGGATTTCCTTGAATGTCGGAATGTCCTTTTTTTGGCTAGAAGATTGCACCCAAAACTCGCACGTGTCATGTGGAAGTTTTTCAGACAGGTAAAACACGATAATCGGCTCGAAATGGCTAAGTTCAAACCCAGAAGACTTCATGACACAAACACATTCTTTGCACACATTAATTAGATCGGTATAACTGCCAGCGTTTTCTGATTTGATACTTGGTATGGAGGAAAAGGATTTCATGTGTTTGTAGAAAATCTTTCTTTTATTATTATACCGATCGCATAACAATCCATATGCTGCATAGTTTTTCTGCATAGTTTTCTCCTAACAACGGCACTTATCCTATCATTTAAGCATCATCACCAAATAACGAACTCTTTAGATAATGAAATTTCTGAATATCATCAATCGAACTGTTTTCATGAATCAGCGATTGATATAGGCTGTGAAAAGCAGTCCAATTACTAAAATTACCGTCGAACGTAAGAATTATGATACGAGGCAATTTAACATCCACGCGAGAGGTCGCGTTTGGGGGTGCGGTTGGTGGTAAGTTGTGCGTGGGCGTCGGATTGTTGGCAAAGACTAGTATATTGGGTTGCGGCGGCTCAGCCGGAGGGCACAGAGCGAGTAGGTCGGTTTCGATCTCAGCGCTCTCTCTACTAGATCTACCAAACAATTTTGTTGATAAAAAATTCCGGCTGCTGATGATACCACCGGTTGCTTAAAGTTGTCGGTATCAGTCATGACTTAATGAATTATAACGTGATTAAATAAGCGTCCCGGGCTTCGGCACCAAAATGTTTGGGAAGGAATCTAACTAATGAAATACTTTTCTCAAGTATGAAAGAAAACAGTGACAGGTTCAACTTTCGCCGACGCTTAAATTTAATTCACGTATGTAATTCAATTCAATAAATGCCAATTTGGTATAAGAATAATGCGTATCAAAGATACTAAATATTTGTTTTACGTTACTAAGAAAATAGTAGAGAGTTCCGGTATATGCGTGTGCTTCGATGCGTTGTCACTTCAAGAAGAAAGATGTTGGGCAAAGCAAAAATGGAAGTTGGTCATATTTCAGCTGTAAAACATTTTCGAGGACACCCAACTTCACTTTACTAAGAGAGTGTTCTCAACACCATTCAACAAGCGATCAGGTCTATCGAATAACAAACGAAATCGAAAAAGCTCTGGAAGCGAAAAAGATATGAACTAGCCTTCGACAAGATATGGCACGAAGGCCTGAAGTACAAGTTAAGGCTAACCTTACCAGAAAAACTCTATAGAATCTTAGAGTCTTACATTGAAGACAGAATCTTTCGCGTAAGGTATGAAAATGAGTACTTGAAATTCAACGAGATATTTGCTGGTGTCCCGCAAGGGAGCGTTCTTCGCCCAATATTATTTTTGCTTTATACAAGAGCCATGCCCCACGATGAGGGAACAATTTTAGCTAGAGAATTATTAAGAGGGAAACTTCAGCGTGCTTTAGAGAAATTATGCGACTGAACGAAGGGCTGGCGAGTCGTCCTTAACGAGACTAAGTCAACACATGTTAACTTTACTTATAACCAGTGAGTAAGTGCTACAGTGTGAACGCAGAAGTTACAGTCCGTAAAACGGACCGTTGAATATCCCGTCCTATCCCACAGTGTAAAATGCTGATGGGATTCTTTTTTTTTTGACATTTTATAAGTAGTGCTAACTTCGAAAAGGGGCGTGGTCCAACCGCCAGTAATTACAAACTATTAATTATAAGATATTTCCAAATTACGCTTGAATGTACGTAAAAATGCAATTTTTTGGTTCAAATTCAATATTTTTAAAAAATCGATCCCTAAAAGAGGTCGTGGCTAAAAACTTTATAGGAACGAAATCTGAAATGAAGTCTCGTTTACCTAGCCTGCTATTTTTATAAACGATCGAGGGTATATTGATTTTAATGTTTAGTTTGTAACACAGTTATATAATCACCGTAGACCCCTAAGACCTTTTAGAGATATGATCGAGACCGACAGTTGAGTCGATTAAGCCATGTCCGTCCGTCCCTCCGTATGTGTGAAGTTTTTAGGTCTTTAAAATAGAGCTAGGACGTTCAAACTTTTACTGTATCTTGGTTCCTATTTTGTACAGACAAAGTGTGAAAATTAGTTAAATCCGCCGACGGCCAAGCCCACTCACTACTGGCCTCAATGTAAGACACCTTTTATTTAAAATTTTCTTTCAAAATACCCTTTGGTCAAGTTAGACAAGGCTTAGGAACTCAAATTTTGGTATAGGGCAATAGTGGCCCAAAACCTCTAAGAAGGTAAAAATTGGACCGCCCACAGCATCGACCATGCCCACTTTTACCATGTTAGATCTTTAAATACCCGATTTCTCGGAAAGTTTACTCCAAATTGAAAAAAAATTCTATAACAAATGTTGAAGATATTACTATTTGCTAGGTTTGCTCCATAAAATTTTTTAGCTCCGTCCACTTTTAAGGGGCGTGTTTAGGAAAAAACGGTTTTTTCTGCAATAGTTTTCGGTTTTAACGCATTTTGGCATGATTCTAACGAGACTACAATTAATTGATTTTAATTTTTAGCCCAGGTGTTACACGGTATAAAGAGTCAGGTATATAGAAGATTGTCACAGACGAACTCTTGCACTCACTTTCTTGTTTTTATACCCTATTCTACAGGAATGGAGTATATTAAGTTTGATACAGGCGAAAATGTTACATATAGAAATAATGACGATAGACCCCCAAGACCTTCGATAGTTTTGTTCCAGTTCGAAAAAATTTCACTTAATATGTTATGTAGAGAATACCTTTTATTTTATTCGTACAAAGTTTTGGGCCACGCTCACATTTAGAGGCAGAATTCCATAAAACCTATAAATTTCCAGAAAAACTATAAATTTCCGGAAAAACATGGATTTCAACTGCTTTTAGCTTTACTAAGGACAGAATAAGCAATAAAATTTAGATTTCGTTCATACAAACTTTTTGGCCACGTCCATCCTTAGAGGTCGATTTCACAAAATTATTGAATTTGAACCAAAGAATTACAGTTTTGCTAACATTTCAGCCGCAAACTTGGATATTTCTATGCTAATATTGATTTTCAGTTAAAGGGGTTGGACATGCCATGCCCCTTTTCTAAAAAAAAGGTCAACAAAAACTTATAAGGAATAATTTGTTTTTATACCCGACCCAGGGTATATTAAGTTTGATGTATAGTTTGTAACGCAGTGAAATAATCACCGTAGACCCCTAAGACCTTTTAGAGATATGAATGGGACCGACAGGAGAATCGATTGAGCCATGTCCGTCCGTCCATCCGTCCGTATGTAAACAACTTTTAGGCCTTAAATTTTAAGGCAGAGAGCTGAAATTTCGTGGGTTGGTTGGAAATCTAGTCCTTCACATCAGGTTTGAAAATAAGCTGAATCCGCCCACAGACACGCCCACTATAGGCCTGTATGTGTGACCATCTCTAATTTAAAAAAAATACATTTTGCAAATTTTAGCTATGTTACAATGGTGCTAGCGCATTCATTTTTGGTACGTAACATTGCCTCATAATTGTCGTTAAGGAAGTTAAAAAATTTTAGCTTTTTCATTGACCACGCCCACTTTTTTTAAGGGAATTTAGCTTAAAATGACTGTTTTTCAATAAGTATATATGAAATTTGACAAAAAATTATATAACAAAAGCTGTAGATACTAGCATTTTCCAACTTTAAGTGTATATATTGTATGTGCCTCCGCCCACTTTTGTGGGCGTGGCGTTAAAAAAAGTGATTTTTGTACTTAAAAAGGCGGAGTTTTAGGCCGTAATGCATGCAACCACGTAGTAGAAAGCATTCAACAGTTATATTTTTACATCCCGCCCACTTTTTGAAGGCGTGGCAGTTTTCTTTTTGGTATGGTCGGGTATTTTGCAATCCGCCGTAGATGGATTGAAGCTTTTGCATACCCACTGTTGCACTTTCCCACTTGCTTCTATTTAAAACAAGTGGGAAAGTGCAACAGTGGGTATGCAAAAGCTTCGATCCATCAAAAAGTAGGCGTGGCCAATGAAAAAGCTTAAATTTTTTGGCTACCTTAAAGACAATTATAAGGCAATGTTACGTACCAAAAACGAATGCGCCAACGCCATTGTTACATAGCTAAAATTTGCAAAATGTATTTTTTTAAATTGGAGATGATCGCACATACAGGCCTGTAGTGGGCGCGTTTGTGGGCGGATTCAGCTTATTTTCAAACTTGATCTAAAGGACTGGACTTCCAACCAATCCACAAAATTTCAGCTCTCTGCCTTAAAATTTAAGGCCTAAAAGTTGTTTACATACGGACGGACGGACGGACATGGCTTAATCGATTCTCCTGTCGGTCCCATTCATATCTCTAAAAGGTCTTAGGGGTCTACGGTGATTATTTTACTGCGGTTCAAAATATACAACAAACGTAATATACCATGGGTCGGGTGTAATTATGCAAATGGTAACGGGACGGGGATGGAAAACAAGAAAAAGAAAACGAATCCAAACGAGAATAGGAATGGAAGGGAGAATAGGAATGGAGAGGAGAATAGGAATGGAAAGGAGAATAGGAATGAAGGGAGAACAGGAATGGAAAGGAGAAAAGGAATTGAAAGGAGAATAGGAATGGAGAGGAGAAAAGGAGTGGAAAGGAGAATAGGAATGGAAAGGAGTATAGGAATGAAAAGGATAAAAGAAATGGAAAGGAGAACAGGAATAGGGTATACCGTCCCTTACGGACGGACCGAAGCTATTACATACGCACTGTTGCACTTACTCACGGGTTGTTTCATGTTTTCCTAAATGAGGCCAAAGGGCAGTGGAAATTACGTTATTCTGGAAAATTTCAGGTGGAAAATTTCTTCAATTCTGCCTCACAATGTGGGCGTTGTCCAAATACTTGTTCAAAGAAAATTTAGAACTAAGCGTTTCCTACAGAAAATATTAAGCGAAATTTTTTTCAATTTGGACCAAAATTATTGAGTATACTGCATTTGTAAAGCTACCCTTAAAATAGATGCCACGCTTACTGGAGTAAGTGTACCAAAAAAATTTTCTATTTAGTGTTTTACATTCAATAGGAGATGCTAAATGTCAAATTTCAGCCTTTTAGAAGGGCTCACAGTTTTTATATCTAAGGAGGTAGACCATTTAGACCGATTGTGGGCGTGTCTGTAGGCAGATTTAAAATTTTTACACTTGTACTGCCTCGCATGACGTGGACCGTACGTACGAAATTTCAGCACCCTAGATCAAAATGTAAGGCCTTAAAACATGTGACATACAGAAGGACGGATGGACGGACATGGCTTATTCGATTCAGAATTCAGTCTCGATCATATGCCCTCAAGGTCTTGGGGGTCTACCATTATTATTTCAACGTGTTACAAACTATGTGACAAACTTAATATACCTCTCATCCTATGGGACGGGGTATGAAAAGATAAACAACAAACCTTTAGTCTTTAACTCGGTACAAATCCCGTACACTAATGAAGCGAAATATGTAAAACTAAAATGGAAGCCGCTCGTTAAAAATAAACACGACGAGCTCGAAATCAGGTTAAGAGAAATGAATTGGCTTATAGAAGATTTTCGAAACTTAGCATATAAAACAAACTGCTTATGTGTAAGCAAGTCCTTAAGCCATCTTGGACGTACGGTATACAACTCTGGGCTTGTACTTAATCAAGCAATATATCTATTTTAGAAACTTTTCAAAATAAAACACGCAGAGCAATCGTTAATACTCCATGGTACATAAGAAATAGCGATCTACACAGAGATCTTGGAATCGCAACCGTGACTGACGAGGTAAAAAACCTTGCTCGCAAACTTAATACTCAACTTCCCGGACATTACAACAATGAAATTTTCCGAACTTTGGATCATACAAATCTTACGCGCCGACTACAACGAATGAGACCGTTGGATCAGCAGCATTAGATGAAAATGCATAAATTGACGGTATTGTATGTGCCTTCGTTGGAAGGCACTGTTTCCTTAAGTTTCCTTAACAAGGCACTACTTGTTAAGGAAACTTAGTCGTAGTCTGACGGAAAATGGGAGGTTTTTTAGTGAGTAATCTCACACTGTTATGAGCACACGCGGCCAGTGCTCGTAGTGCCTATGCAGGTTTTTCCTACCCAGGGAAAAAAAACACTTAAGGTTATCCTTGAGAAGGTCTGGGAATATGCCAAACCAGTCTATGCGTCTTTTGTAGATCTGGAAAAGACTTATGATCGAGTCCCTCGGGGTACACTATGGAGAGTTTTGCAGGACTATGCGCTGAGTGGACCTCTTATGAGAGCTATCCAGTCTTTGTATGGAAACTGCAGAGGCTGTTTACGGATAAATAGCGTCAAATCCCGTCCTTTTGATGTGTGCGTTGGACTTCACCAGGGCTGTTTTCTGTCGCCGCTCCTTTTCATAGCATCACATAATAATCCACATGCTTCTGCATAGTTTCCTCCTAACAACGGCACTTCTCCTATCACTTAAGCAGCATCACCAATTAACAAACTCTTAAGATAATAAAATTTCTGAATATCATCAATCGAACCGTTGTCATGAATCAGCGATTGATATAGGCTGTGAAAAGCAGTCCGATTACTAAAATTAAGGCAGTAAAACTAAAAGCAGTCCGATTACCGTCGAACGTAGGAATTGTGATACGAGGCAAATTAACATCCACGCGAGAGGTCGCGTTTGGGGGTGCGGTTGGTGGTAAGTTGTGCATAGGCGTCGGATGGTTGGCAAAGACTAGTATATTGGGTTGCGGCGGCTCAGCCGGAGGTCACAGAGCGAGTAGATCGGTTTCGATCTCAGCGCATGTGCTGATGTAGCTTTCTTTGAACTTCGTTCTCCAATCTTGGGTCATATTCCTTCCTTGAGAAGTAATTTGTGATTCTCCTTGAATTCATCGTAATGCTCGCTTAAGATCTCTAAGTGACGTCTATATGCGGCTGTTGTTCGCCAATCTTGCGAAGACATTTGGTGATTTACCAAGCTTTTCTCTACTAGATATACCAAACACTTTTGTTGATCAAAAATTCCGGCTGCTGATGATACCACCGGTTGCTTATAGTTGTCGCTATCAGTCATGATTTAATGAATTATTACGTGATTAAATAAGCGTCCCGGGTTTCGACACCAATATGTTTGGGAAGGAATCGAGCTAATGAAATACTTTTCTCAAGTACGAAAGAAAACAGTGACAGGTTCAACTTTCGCTGACGCTTAAATTTAATTCATGTATGTAATTAAATTCAATAAATACCAATTTGGTATAAGAATAATGCGTATTCAAGATACTAAATATTTATATTAGGATACTTAGAAAATAGCAGGAAAAAATAGAGAGTTCCGGTATATGCTTGTGATTCGATGCGTTGTCACTTCAAGAATAAAGATGTTGGGCAAAGCAAAAATGGAAGTTGGTCATATTTCCACTGTAAACAGTTTTCGAGGACACCCAACTTGACTTTACTTATTTCCACTGTAAACAGTTTTCGAGGACACCCAACTTGACTTTGCTTAGGGAGTGTCCTCAACACCATTAAACAATCGACCAGGTCTATCGAATAACAAACGAAATCGAAAAAGATATGAACTAGCTTTTTTGACGTATCGGAAGCCCTCGACAAGATATGGCACGAAAGCCTGAAGTACAAGTTAGAGCTTAGCTTACCAGAAAAACTCTATAGAATCTTAGAGTCTTACCTTGAAGACAGAATCTTTCGTGTAAGGTACGAAAATGAGTACTCGAAATTCAATGATATAAATGCCGGTGTTCCGCAAGGGAGCGTTCTTGGTCCAATATTTCTCCAACGCAGAAGTTACAGTCCGTAAAACAGACCGTTGAATATCCCATCCTATCCCACACTGTAAAATGCTGATTGGATTCTTATTTTTTGACATTTTATAAGTAGTGCTAACTTCGAAAAGGGGCGTGGTCCAACCGCCAGTAATAAAAAACTATTAATTATAAGATATTTCCAAATTACGCTTGAATGTACGAAGAAATGCAATTTTTTGGTTCAAATTCAATATTTTTAAAAAATCGATCCCTAAAAGAGGTCGTGGCTAAAAACTTTATAGGAACGAAATCTGAAATGAAGTCTCGTTTACCTAACCTGCTATTTTTATACCCGATCGAGGGTATATTAATTTTAATGTTTAGATTGTAACACAGTGATATAATCACCGTACACCCCTAAGACCTTTTAGAAATATGATCGAGACTGACAGGTGAGTCGATTAAGCCATGCCCGTTCGTCCCTCCGTATGTGTGAAGTTTTTAGGTCTTTAAAATAGAATGAAATGAAAATTAGTTAAATCCGCCGACGGCCAAGCCCACTCACTACTGGCCTCAATGTAAGACACCCTTTATTTAAAATTTTCTTTCAAAATACCCTTGGGTCAAGTTAGACAAGGCTTAGGAACTCAAACTTTGGTATAGGGCAAAAGTGGCCCAAAACCTCTAAGACGGCAAAAATTGGACCGCCCAAAGCATCGACCATGCCCACTTTTACCATGTTATATCTTTAAGAACCCGATTTCTCGGAAAGTTTACTCCAAATTGAAAAAAAAATCTATAACAAATATTCAAGATATTACTATTTGCGTAAAGTTTTGAGCTCCGCCTACTTTTAAGGGGCGTGTTTTGAAAAAAAAACGGTTTTTTCTGCAATAATTTTCGGTTTTAACGCATTTTGGCTGATTCGAACGAAACTACAATTAACTGATTTTAATTTTTAGCCCACACCCACTTTTGGGGGCGTGGCCTACACAAATAATATTTATGAATTCGGGACAAAAAAAATTTAAGATTTGGTGTTACACGGTATAAAGGGGTACATAGAAGTTTGTCACAGACGAACTCTTGCACTTACTCACTTGTTTTTATACCCTATTGCACAGGAATGGAGTTTATTAAATTTCATACAGGCGAAAATGTTACATATAGAAATATGACGATAGACCCCCAAGACCTTCAATAGTTTTGTTCCATTTTAATAAAAAATTTTACTTAATATGTTATCTAGAAAATACTTTACATTTTATTCGTACAAAGTTTTGGGCAACGCCCACATTTAAAGGCTGAGTTCCATAAAACCTATAAATTTCCAGAAAAACTATAAATTTCCGGAAAAACATGGATTTCAACTGCTTATAGCTTTACTTCGAATAGAATAAGCAATAATATTAAGCACATAAAGTACACCTGATACTCTTTCAGATTTCGTTTATACAAAGCTTTTGGCCGCGCCCATCCTTAGATGTCGATTTCACAAAATTATTGAATTTAAACCAAAAAATTACAGTTTGGCGAACATTTTAGCCGCAAACCTAAATATTTCTATGCTAATATTGATTTTCAGTTAAAGGGGTTGGACATGCCACGCCCCTTTTCTAAAAAAAAGGTCAACAAAATCTTATAAAGAATATATTGTTTTTTCTATTTAAAACTATGCAAATGGTAATGGGACGGGGATGGAAAACAAGAAAATAAACGAATGGAAAGGAGAATAGGAATGGAAAGGAGAAAAGAAATGGAAAGAAGAATAGGAATGGAGAGGAGAATAGGAATGGAAAGGAGAATAGGAATGGAAAGGAGTACAGGAAAGGACTATCGACCCATAAGCCTGTCCTCATTTATGCTCAAGACGTTGGAACGGCTTATTGACGTGTATGTGAGAGAGCTGATTGGTGATAACTATTTATCAAAATCACAGCATGCGTACATGAGAAGCAGATCGGTTGACACTGCACTACATAGAGTAGTAACAGTAGTAGAAAAATCCCTGGAACACAAGGAGTACACTTTGGGTGCCTTTCTAGACATAGAGGGGGCGTTTAATAACATTGAGGCAGACGCGATATTGCGCAGCTTGAGAAACGCCCACCTAGATAGCAGTCTATGCGACTGGATCGGGCTCATGTTAAGCACACGAAAGATAAACTGCTACCTAGGCGAAGTGTGCAGCAGACGACACGTCAGCAGAGGAACACCGCAGGGAGGTGTCCTTTCTCCGCTTATATGGACCCTGGTAATGGACGAATTGCTGAAAACCCTGGAGAGGGAAGGCTTCACTGTGAGGGCATACGCAGACGATGTAGCAATCCTTATCCCAGGTAAACTCCCACCAATCCTCAGTGACCGACTCAGCTACGCAATTCACATTGTTGAAAAATGGGTTGAGGGTCGAGGACTGGGAATTAACGCCTCTAAGACGGAAGTTGTGTTGTTTACAAGGAAAAGGGCAGTTCCATCCTTCAGCAACCCAAGAATGGGGGGAGTGGAGTTACCGTTATCTAGATCGGTAAGATACCTGGGCGTCATATTAGACTCCAAACTCAACTGGAGGGATAATATAGAAGATCGTGTCAAGCGGGCATACGTGGCACTATACGCCTGCCGCAGAACGTTCGGAAGCATGTGGGGACTGCAACCAAACATGGTACACTGGATGTTTATAGCGGTTGTAAGACCCATCTTAACTTACGGTGCAGTTGTATGGTGGAAGGCTACGGAAAGAAAGTGTCATCTCTCTAGCCTCACCAAAGTTCAGAGGGCAGCCTGCATGGGTATAACAGGGTCCCTAAGGACCACACCCACCGCGGCACTGGAGGTACTAATCAACCTCACCCCCTTGGTAATATACTGCAGCAGCAAGGCAGCTAAAACAGCTGTTCGCCTAAGGGAATCCGGACTTGGTCCTCAAGATCTTATGGACACGCCTCTGTGAAAACTCAGTGGGCTGCCTCCACAAACACCCCAGTCACAGATTACCTACCTGTGACATTCGCCTTCAACAGGAGATTTGCTACCAGAATACCTGAAAGAGGTGAATGGGAAGATAAGACCATTACAGGAGATGATGAGATCGCCGCATACACCGACGGCTCTAAGATGGACGTCGGAACCGGTGCGGGCATTTTCTGTGGAGATTTGGGTCTAGGTAAATCTTTCCGAATTAATGACGACTGCAGCATTTTTCAGGCGGAGCTGGCAGCCATAATCGAAGCTGCCTCCGAGCTGTAGAAATACGGCCCCGCAAACAAGACCATCACCATATACTCTGATAGCCAAGTGGCAATTAAAGCCTTGGAATCAGACGTGGTAAAGTCAAGGGCTGTGAAACTATGCAGGGAAATTCTAGACGAGTTATCACTTGGCAACACTGTAACTGTGTGTTGGGTGCCAGGTCACACCGATATATCGGGAAACGAGGAAGCGGACAAGCTTGCGAGATTTGGGTCTGAATTGAATGCATCTCTAGCCCTCAAATCCATAAGAGTCGCGTTGAGTTCGATAGCACGTAGGATAGAAACTGAATCCTTGAGTAGAACCAATCTACGTTGGACAGAACTTGATACGTGCAGACACACAAGGGAGCTATGGCCAGCGGTAAACAAAAAGAGATCACTGTTTTTGATCGGAATAGCCCGCAGGAACATCCGAGTACTCACGGGAATCCTCACGGGACACTGCGCTGTGGGTCTACACGCTGAGCGGCTAGGCATACCGCATAACGATTACTGCAGAAGCTGCAGGGACGTTGAAGAAATTGAATCTGTTCGTCACCTGCTCTGCGAATGCCCAGCCCTAAACAGCATCAGGCGTAGTATCCTCGGCAGCTACTTCTTCAACGAGCTCGAAGATCTAAATAATGTAGATCTAAAGGACCTCCTAAGATTTGTATACAAATCCGGATGGGTCCAAGAGGGCGGAACTCTGAGCTTCTAACAGTGGTCTATTTCTGTTTTCGTTCCAGGTATTAAGAAGGTTCCCAAGGGACACAATGGACCCAACTGCTGGTCTAAGTGAAGCCGTGACTATTGTCAAAAGGGCATCCATCAACCTAACCTAACCTCACAGGAATGGAAAAGATAATAGGAATGGAAAGGAGAATAGGAATGGAGAGTAGAATAGGAATGGAAAGGGAAAAGAAATGGAAAGGAGTATAGGAATGGAAAGGAGTATAGGAATGGAAAGCAGTATAGGAATGGAAAGGAGTATAGGAATGGAAAGGAGTATTGGAATGGAAAGGAGTATAGGATTGGAAAGGAGTATAGGAATGGAAAGGATAAACGGACGGACCGAAGCTATTACATACGCACTGTTGAAATTACTCACTGGTTGTTTCATGTTTTCCTGAATTAAGCCAAAGGCCAGTCGAAATTACGTTATTCTGGAAAATTTCAGGTGGAAAATTTCTTCAATTCTTCCTCCAAATGTGGGCGTTGTACAAAGAAAATTTAGAACTAATTGTTTTCTACAGAAAATATTAAGCGAATTTTTTTTTTCAATTTGGAACAAAAATATTGAGTATACTGCATTTGAAAAGTTACCCTTAAAATAGATGCCACGCCCACTGGAGGAAGTTTACCAAAAAAATTTTCTATTAAGTGTTTTACATTCATCAGGAGATGCTAAATGCCAAATTTCAGCATTTTAGAAGGTCTTACAGTTTTTAAATCTAAGGAGGTAGTTGCACATTTCGACCGATTGTAGGAGTGTCTGTAAGCGGTTTTAACAAATTTTTACACTTTTATTGCATCGCATGACGTTGACCGTACGTACGAAATTTCAACACCATAGCTCAAGTTTTAAGGCCAAAACATGTGACATACAGACGGAAGGATGGACGGACATGGCTTATTCGATTCAGAATTCGGTCTCGATTATATGCCCTTAAGGTCTTGGGGGTCTACCATTATTATTTCAACGTGTTACAAACTATGTGAAAAAACTTAAGACACCTCCCATCCTATGGGACGGGGTATAAAAAGATAAACAACTAACCTTAAGTCATTAACTCGATACAAATCCCGTTATTTAATGAAGGGAAATATCTAAAACTTAAGTGGAAGCCGCTCGTTAAAAATAAACACGACGAGCTCGAAATCAGGTTAAGAGAAATGAATTGGCTTATCGGAAGATTTTTGAAACCAAGCATATATAACAAACTGCCTATGTGTAAGCAAGTGCTTAAGCCATATTGGACGTACGGTATACAACTCTGGGGTTGTACTAAACCAAGCAATATATCTATTTTAGAAACTTTTCAAAATAAGACACTCAAAGCAATCGTTAATGCTCCATGGTACATAAGAAATAGCGATCTACACAGTGATCTTGGAATCGCAACCATGACTGACGAGGTAAAAAACCTTGCTCGCCAAGTTAGTACTCAACTTCGCGGACATTACAACAATGAAATTTCCCGAACTTTGGATCATACAAATCTAACGCGCCGACTACAACGAATGAGGCCGTTGGATCCAGCAGCATTAGATGAAAATGCATAAACTCACGGTATTGTAGGTGCCTTCGTTGGAAGGCATTGCTTCCTTAAGTTTCCTTAACAAGGCACTACTTGTTAAGGAAACTTAGCCGTAGTCTGACGGAAAATGGGAGGTTTTTTAGTGAGTCCTCGTAGTGCCTATGCAGGTTTTTCCTACCCACGGAAAAAAAAACACGGAAAAAAAGGTTATCTTCGAGAAGGTCTGGGAATATGCCAAAAAAGTCTTTGCGTCTTTTGTAGATCTGGAAAAGGCTTATGACCGAGTCTCTCGGGGTACACTATGAAGAGTTTTGCAGGACTATGCGCTGAGTGAACCTCTTATGAGAGCTATCCAGTCTTTGTATGGAAACTGCAGTAGCTGTGTACGGATAAATAGCGTCAAATCCCGTCCTTTTGATGTGTGCGTTGGACTTCACCAGGGCTGTTTTCTGCTGCCGCTCCTTTTCATAGCATATATGGACTGGGTGGTGAAGCGCAGTTTGGCTGAGTAATTTTTCGAATTGGCTGGCATCAGGATGAGCTATCTGATTTTCGCAGATGATTTGGCTATTCTTGCATCATCCAAGGAGGAACTTCAGCGAGCACTGGATAGTTCAGCCGTTTGTGGTGATGCTGGGATGATGGTTAACGTGAACAAATCGGAAGTGGTGGTTGTTTCCCGAACTTTTGTGCAGTGTACTCTGCACAAAAATGAAGTTTCATTGAAACAGGTTTCATTGAACTCCATTTTTGTTCAACAGTTTCAATGAAAGAAGTGTAAGTATCTCGGGGCATTTTTCACGAAAGATGGGAGTAGTGCTACTGAGTTGTCCTGTAGAGTTGGCCATGCTGGCGTAATTGTAAAGGAAATGCGCCGGTCGGTCATCAGGAAAGCTGAGCGTGGAGCGAAAGCAAAGATATTAGTTTTTAATGCAGTGCTTTTCCAACCCTCATCTATGGTCATGAAATTTGGATAATGACCGAAAGAATTAGATCGCGGGTACAAGCTGCCGAAATGAGATTTCTGAGGTGCATTGCTGGTGTTACTCTTAGGGATAGAGTGAGAAACTTCAACATTCGTGGGATTCTTCATGCTCCAAAGCAACACATAAGTTCTGAAAGATATCTGCTTAAATAAGTAGGTTCTTATTTCTATATGCTAAACGCGTTGTTATCATTCCCATCTTATTGAAGTCTTTTAATATACAATATTTTCTATTCCTAAAGAAAGAACTGGAAAAGGTATTGAAAACTATTTTCTGTGGAGCGAGTATGGTGTTCACGTCTGAAAATGATGAAAAGATGAAAGGAGATGAAAAGAACTCTCGATGTCTACTATTTTACTTCACAAGCTCATCATCTTGATCGTTACCCTCTATACCGTTACACAATACCTTAAACATTGTGCGACAGCCCCTGGCTATATCAAATTTGATCGATTCCATTGCCTTGAGCGTAGCCTGAGTATCGATGTAAATGGCGACATCTCTGCCGGATATCGATCTCATCTGCTAAATCTCGGCCACCCTTATCTCGGCCATTGCATGTATCCGGTAGTTTTAAGGATACATTTAGTTCCGGGTCTTTTGAGAAGACCCCAGAACCTGTTCCTTCCCCTGTTTTCGAACCGTCTGTGAAAATTGCAATTTCATTAGGTCTGACAATTACATTATTTTCCCAGTCTTCCCATTGGATAAATGACTTCATACGGTATGTCAAAGTCGACAAGGGAGGGAATTTCATCCCTTAAAGTTGGATTGCCTGGCAGTAGCTCCAAAAGGATCGAGCAGTGTCTGTAACTACTGCGCTTGAAGTAGTTTAAGTTAGTTTTTTTTTTTTTTTTTTGAATACTAGGGTGGACGGAGGCTAAAACTCCAAAATCTTTCAAAGATACCAATACGCCCACTATAGCAGGTATATAATACCGAAGTGGCTGATATTGGTTTTGCCCGATTTCCACGTGCTAAAAAAACTGAAACTGCCAGAAAACACTTCATAGTAGTAAATTGTCGCTCTCTCATAATACTTCTTGACTACAACTAAGTTAACTTAACAAGAAGTTTACGCTTCCGTAGTGCTTATCGCATTAGGTAGGTTGCTATCCAGTGAATGCACCTACTAAGCCGTTCATTCGTGCGGCTTCACCCTAAGTCGCTAGATCGAAGGGTCTTGTTCTTTGTAGTCGTCGCTCGTTGTTTACATCGTTAAGAGTCTCGATGAGAGTACGGATCATCGCATTTTTGCAATGAACATAAAGATGAGCATTTAGCTTTCGAGCAAAGTTTGTTACTTCTTCGCTCACGGTAGCTATTCCTAAATCTCCGTGAATATCACTATTCCTGATATACCATGGAGCATTCACAATTGCTCTTAGCGTCTTGTTTTGGAAAGTCTACAACATGGACATGTTGCTCGGCTTGGTACAACCCCAAAGTTGTATACCGTATGTCCAGGATGGCTTTAACACTTGCCTGTACAAGAGCAGTTTGTTATATATGCTTAATTTCGAAAATCTTCCGATAAGCCAATATATTTCCCTGAGCCTAATCTCGAGCTCGTCACGCTTCTTCTTTACCTGTGGTTTCCACCTTAGTTTAGCGTCCAGTGTCATCCCTAGATACTTCGCTTCATTTGCATAAGGTATTTGTGCAGAATTTATGAACAGAGGTAAATTGTTAACACTTCTGTAAGTGAAATTCACATGCGTAGACTTGTTCTCGTTAAGAGCGATTCGCCAAGTCTTCGTCCAGACACAAATTCTGTCCAATGCTCGTTGGAGGTTTCTCGTTGATGACTCGACTGATTCACCTGTTGCCAGCATGGCCGTATCGTCCGCAAACGTGGCCACGACTGTCTCGTCATCTAGAGGTATGTCTCTCGTGTAGAGCAGGAACAGGGTCGGACCGAAGACGCTTCCCTGGGGTACGCCAGCGCGAATTTGCTTGAAACTGGAGTATTCACTACTACACCTAACACGAAAGAGTCTGCTTTGAAGATAATTTTCCAATATTTTAAACATATCTTCCGGCAAGTTTTGCTGTAGCTTATATTTCCAGCCTTCGTGCCATACCTTGTCGAAGGCTTGCGATACGTCGAGGAAAGCACTTGAACATATTTTTTTCATTTCTAAGGCTTTTTCAATTTCATTCGTTATTCTGTAGACTTGATCTATTGTGGAATGGTTAGGTCTGAAACCGAATTGATGATCTGGGATCAAGCGTCTTTCTGCAATTATTGGTTGTAATCGCTTCAGCAGAAGTTTCTCGAATACTTCCAATATTATCGGCAGAAGCGATATGGGCCTATAAGATTTTTTATCATTTGCGCATTTCCCCGGTTTTGGAACCATAATGACTTTAGCAACTTTGCATTGTCTTGGAACGTATAGAAGTCTAAGAGAAGCGTTTATCACATAAAGTAGCTTGACTAATGCCTTTTTTGGTAGCTCTTTTAATATTTCGCCAGTGATCAGGTCGTATCCCGGGGCCTTATTATTTTTAAGTTTGCTAATTGTCTGTCGGAGTTCAACTAACGAAACTTTTTTCATTCTAAAGCTATCAGGTTCCGCGTTGTTGTTTAGAACGTCAGCCAACGGCGGACCGTCGAAAGGCTTGAATGTTTCTTCTAAATGTTCAGCAAACAAATTCGCTTTCTCTTTGTCTTCTCTTGCCCATTCGCCGTTAGCTTTTTTTATTGGTGCCGAGTGGATTATAGGTTTCTTGATAGACTTAACTGCTTTCCACAGCGAGATGTTTGAGCTCCTATCCGCCGACAAGCCTTCAAGGTATTCAGTGGTCTCACGATTTCAGTGGTCTCACGACCGAACATACCTTCGGTGGGGTATAAAAAATTAAAGATATTACCATTTACCAAGTTTAGTCCATACAAAATTTTGAGCTCCGCCCTCTTTTAGGGGGCGTTTTTTCCGAAATGATTTTCGGTTTCAACGCATTTTGTCTTGATTCCAAAGATATTACAATTAATTAATTTTAATTTTTATCCCAGGCTCACTTTGGGGGCGTGGCCTATACAAATTATATATGAATAAGGATCAAAAAAGTATAAAATTTTGTATTACACGGTATATAGGGTCGAGACTTCTATCGAGAACGAATTCTGTATCGATTGAGCCATGTCCGTCCGTCCCTCCGTCTGTCTGTATGTGATACGTTTTTAGGCCTTAAATTTTAGACTAGGGAGCTGAAATTTGGTACATAAGTTAATTGTTATCCGAAGAAGTAAAAGTGTAAAAAATTTTTGAATCCGCTCACAGACACCCCCACAATCGATGCAATCGTGCAACTACCTTCAGAGCTTTAAAAGCTGTAAGACGTCTTAAAAGCCTGAAATTCGGTATTTATTATCTCCTGTTTATTGTAAGATACACAAAATAAAAATTAAATCGCTTTACCTCTCCTAGTGGACGTGGCATCGATTTAAAAGTTAATTTTTCAAATGCATTTTATTCAAAATTTTTGTTCCAATGCGAAAAAAAAATTACTCAATATATTAGGTAGAAAGCACATAGTTCTACATTTTGTTTATACAAGACTTTGGGCAACGCCCACAATTGGAAGCAGAATTGAAGAAAAACTTAAAAAATTTCCAGAAAAACGTAGTTTCGACTGGCCGTAAGCCTAATTTAGCAAAGAATAAAAAAAAAAAGCAAGTTAGATAAACGAGACTTTATTTTAGATTTCGTTCATATAAATTTTTTTTTTTTTTTTTGAATACTAGGATGGACGGAGGCTAAAACTCCAAGATCTTTCACAGATACCAATCCGCCCTCTATAGCAGGTACATAATACCGAAGTAGCCGATATTGGTTATGCCCGATTTCCACGTGCTAAAAAACCATCCATTTATGAGAGACACTATGAAACTGCCAGAACGCACTTCATAGTAGTAAAATTTCGCTATCTCATAATACTTCTTGACTACAACTAAGTTAACTTAACAAGTAGTTTACGCTTCCATAGTGTTAATCGCATTGGATAGGTTACTTTCCAGTGAATGCACCTACTAAGCCGTTCATTCATGCGGCTTCACCCTACGTCGCTAGATCGAAGGGTCTTGTTCTTTGTAGTCGTCGCTCGTTGTTAACAACGTAAAGTATTCACTACTACACCTAACACGAAAGAGTCTGCTTTCGAGATAATTTTCCAATATCTTAAACATGTCTTCCGACAAGTTTTGCCGTAGCTTATATTTCAAGCCTTCGTGCCATACCTTGTCGAAGGCTAGCGATACGTCGAGGAAAGCACTTGAACATATTTTTTTCCCTTCTAAGGCTTTTTCAATTTCATGCGTTATTCTGAAGTCTTGATCTATTGTGGAATGGTAAGGTCTGAAACCGAATTGATGATCCGGGATCAAGCGTCTGTCTGCAATTATTGGTTGTAATCGTTTCAGCAGAAGTTTCTGGAATACTTTCGATATTATCGGCAGAAGCGATATGGGCCTATAAGATTTTTTATCATTTGCGCATTTCCCCGGTTTTGGAACCATAATGACTTCAGCAACTTTGCATTGTCTTGGAACGTATAGAAGTCTAAGAGAAGCGTTTATCACATAAAGTAGCTTGACTAATGCCTTTTTTGGTAGCTCTTTTAATATTTCGCCAGTGATCAGGTCGTATCCCGGGGCCTTATTATTTTTAAGTTTGCTAATTGTCTGTCGGAGTTCAACTAACGAAACTTTTTTCATTCTAAAGCTATCAGTTTTCGCGTTGTTGTTTAGAACGTCAGCCAACGGCGGACCGTCGAAAGGCTTGAATGTTTCTTCTAAATGTTCAGCAAACAAATTCGCTTTCTCTTTGTGTTCTCTTGCCCATTCGCCTTTAGCTTTTTTTATTGGTGCCGAGTGGATTATAGGTTTCTTGATAGACTTAACTGCTTTCCACAGCGAGATGTTTGAGCTCCTATCCGCCGACAAGCCTTCAAGGTATTCAGTGGTCTCACGATTTTTAAGATCTTGCAACATTCCTTCCAGTTTGTTAGAGAGGTGGTTCAATAGGGTTTTGTCGGGGGGGCCTCGTGCCTTGCCATCTCCTACACGCTCTTCTCTTTTCACGAATCAATTCTTCGATTTCGAGCGGATATGTTTTACGTACATGCCCGTCGGTGCTTACTGCGTTCTTTTGGGACGAATTGTTGTTCCAAGCAGCGCTCTGAATTGCTTCAATAAATTTGTCAACTGCGGTTTCTAACTCGAAAGGAGTTTTCAATGGCACATCCAAGCCAACACCCTCCTTACAGTCCTTTCTGAAAAATCGGGTTTTTTATTCCTATCGGTTGGCCAATATGTTGGCTTACCCGTGGAGAAAAAGTCCACCCCACGCTTCATACTATTTTTGTACAGTAATCTACCTCTTGTTGAATTGCATCGTGAACCCCAAAAAGTATGCTTCGCGTTAAAGTCACCCCCAATCATAAAATTGGACCCAATGAAGTCATACATACGATCAAGATCGTCTTCCACCAGTCTATATCCTGGCGGGAAATAACAAGCTGCAATGTTATAATCTAAGCAGTCAATTTTTACAGAAACTGAACTGATCTGCAAAGAGTCTAGCTCAACTTCTGTGCTCTTGAAGTGCTTTATGCAGTTTTTAATGTAGAGGGAGGATCCTCCTCTCGAATTTTGCAAAGGGTGATGTGCGTGATATTCATTGTAACCTTTAAGTTTGGGTGTAGACCCGTTTTTAAGGTGAGTTTCCGTAATCATGCAAATATCAATATTGTTTTTCCGTAGAAATACTTCTAGTTCGTCTATTTTATTCAGAAGGCCGTTTGCATTCCATGTTAGTATTTTAAATAACTGTTTCATATTCATGTTCTCTTGTAATTTTTTCGAGGCTTAAACTCGAGCTTGCTCAGTTTGTCAAATATAACTTTGTTGATTTTAGTCTGATCCTCAAGTTTCTCCAAGATTACAGCGAGGATCTGAGACACTGCATCTGTTGTGGGCGATCTTGCCTTGTTTTCGTTTGCCGCAACCTGTGCGTATGATTTCGGTCCGACCAGTGGTGGTTTCTCCGCTGGTGGTGGTTTCTCGAGCTTTTACGCCTTTTGTCGACGCCTCCTTTGCCAATCTCGCACTTTTGATCGGCTTTGGAGTCTTTGCAGTCTTTGACTTAGGAGTTTCAGCAGTTTTTGGACGTCCTAGGCTTGGATTCTGACCTCGAGTATTTTCCTTAAGAGGTTCCCGTCCCTTTTGAAGCTCTATGGCTACTTCGCATCCTCGATAGTTTGCGGGGTGGTTTCCGTGGCAATTGGCGCAAACTGCTGGAGCCTATATGTCAACTTTGCACTCTGTTGACAGGTGTTTTCCGGCACATTTCAGGTACTTGTGTGCCTGAATTCTTGGCATCGCTTACACTGTGGTATCAGTCTATTGCCCTTTCGCATGGGTTCGATTTTAACCCTGATGTTAAGTATCATTTTTATTTTCTAAATATCGTTTATGCTCTCAGTTCTTTCAAAGGAGAGCATAAAAATTGGAAGGCCGCGTCTGATCACAGTGTCTCTTTCTCCTTCCGTGCGTTGCTTTTCCTTTTTAATGATATTGACGGCATCAATAATTTTAAGGCCTTTATTTTTTACGTCTTTTACAACGTCTTCTTTTGTGCATGATGGGTGGAGCCCCCTTACAATGACTCGCAGTGGTTTTTCGTACTTATTTTTATAAGTATACCACTCGATTCTTTCTGCATTCAGTCTAAGAGATAGTGCGCGATAGGAATCGGCGTTGTCAACATTTACTTTCCACACGTTATTTCGGTGCGAAGTAAGCTTATAGTTTTCTGTTCTCGCCGTGTTTGCAAGAAGGTTGCGCAATCTCCCAAAGTCTGCTATCCCGACGATGTTTATTGCGGGAGGTGGACGAATATTCGCTTCTGGTTTAGCCTTGTTTGAGCCAGAGGGCTTATCTTCTTTTTGTATTACTTCGGGAGAGGAATTCGCCTTTCGCTTCTTGCTAGACCTTTTCCTTAAGACTGAATCGGTCTCAAGTGCAAGTTCGTCCTCATCCGTGAAGTATTCGACTTCTGGTCGGTTTGGTGTTACACACTCTTTCGTTACCTCACAGTCTTTCGTTAAACGAGTATTTTTGATATCCTCGTTTTCTTTTCGCAGAGAGTCAACTTCCATTTTTAGATCTTGGAAGAGTCGCTCCATTTCAGTAAGCTTAGCTCGGAGTTATGTTTCCTCCTTTCATTATTCTCCTTTTCTAAACTCTTTATTTTCACAGAGTCCTGGTTTACCGGTGGACTGCTTTTTCTAGATATGTTCGATCTAGGTGGTGGTGATCGATTTAGTTTTGTCCTTTATAAGCAATAAAAGGCTCTCCCCAGAATCCGAAGAGCCTGCCTCCGAAGAGGGTGGATTTTCCAGCATAGCTGGGCTGCCACCTGGGGTAATCAAATCTTTCGTTTAAGTTAGTGAGCCGTAGCGCACTATTGCCAGCAAGTTTTTTTTTTTATCTGTAGATCAAGCGGTGTTAGGTTCAGCAGAGTGTTCCGAGCTTCCGTAGGTGTAGTACGGAACGCACCTGTAATAGCTATGTAAGCCGTTCGTTGAACCGCTGATAATTTTCCATAAAGTGTTTTTCTGTTTGTTGCTTTCCACCAAACCAAGGCACCGTAGGTAAGAATGGGTCTTACCAACACAGTATACAACCAGTGGACCATGGCGGGTTTTAAGCCCCAAGTTTTCCCTAGCGTTCTCTTGCAGATAAAAAGAGCATTATATGCCTTTTTGATAAAGATGTAACACTGACTGCTTTTGATTCGCCATGTTGAATGAGAACTAAATTGGAAATGGCATTTGTGTACCATACCAATACCATATCGAACAATTTATGTTAGTGCAAGAGTTTGTCTGTGATAAACTTCTATATAATAACTTCTATATTATATATAGAAAATTATTTAAGAAAAAGAAGAGTTTTTATTAAAAACGCCCTTGAAAGTGGGCGGACTCAAAACTTTGTACGGTACAAACTTAGCAAATAGTAATATCTTTAATATTTGTCATACAATTTTTTTCGATTTGGAGTCAACTTTTCGAGAAATCGGGTTTTTAAAGATTTAAAATATTAAAAGTGGGGATGGTCGATATTGTGGGCGGTCCAATTTTTGCCTTATGAAAGGTCAAGGCTTAGTCGATTCACATATCGGTCTCGATCATATCTCTAAAAGGTCTTAAGGGTCTACGGTGATTATTTCAAGTTGGTACAAACTATGTATTAAATTTAATAAACCCTCGGTCGGGTTTATACTAGTGGGAGGGTTACAATCCGCCTAGGCGGATCGTTGGATACCACATTGACCCTTGTCAAGCTCAAAAATACGTCAAAAATTTTGGTTGTTAAATTTCAGTTACTTTAAACTTTAATTGTGTTAAGAATTTGTCAGTTAAGAATCTTGTTCTTTGAAAAAAGGGCGTGACATCCACCCCTTTTCAATAAAATTAGTTTTTTATACTCCATCCCATAGAACGGACTGTGGTCCCTTAAGGTCTTGGGGGTTTACGGTGATTATTTCTCTATGTTACAAACTACGAAAGGGGCGATTCCACGCCCTTTTTAAGGAAGAAAATTCTTTAACTGAGAAATTCTAAATACAGTTAAAGTTAATAGAAACTGAAATTTAACAACCAAGATTTATGACACAATTCGGAGCTTGAAAGTGGTCAATCGGGATGGGGTATCCAAAGATTCGCCTAAGCGGGTTGTAACCCTCCCACTAGTTTTGTTTATATTTAATCTCTTTAATTTCTTTCTCTCGGCTGACGGCAAAAGCCAACGCTTATTTTTGTTAACTTGTGAAACACACACAAAACAAAATCTGGATTAATAAAGTTTACATTTACTACTTACTACTACTACAGACGGACGGACGGACGGACGGAGGGAGGGACGGAGGGGCGGACGGACATGGCTTATTCGATTCAGAATTCGGTCTCGATCATATGCCCTTAAGGTCTTGGGGGTCGACCGTTATTATTTCACTCTGTTACAAGCTATGTGGCAAACTTAATGTACCTCCTATCCTATGGGATGGGGTATAACCAATCGACCCCTTTTCAATAACATTGTAGCCTTTGTTCAAATATATTATTCAAAACTATGGTTTGCATATTTTAAATGCATCCTTATGTCAAAAATTAGTTCTTTATTCAAAAACGCCCCAAAAAGTGGGCGTGGTGAAAATTTCCCTAATAAGTTGATAGCATACAGAAATATGTTAATATATTGCAAAACTATCCTGAGTGCAAGCAGACGCACAGCATAAAAATATCTTTCGTTAAACTGAATATTATATCTGAGCACTCCTACATGGGGGCGATTTTTAATGTTTTTGCAATGTGAATCCCAATACGTTTTAGCAAGATTCTGCATACCAAATTTCAGTGTCCAAAGAGAATTTTGATATTTTATGCTAATAAGTAAAGTGGGCGTGTCAGTGGCCGGATTTCAAAACTCTTTATACCCATATCCCATAGGATAGGAGGTATATAAAGTTTGTCACATAGTTTGTAACACTGTTAAATAATAATGGTAGACCCCCAATAAGGGCATATGATCGAGACCGAACTCTTAATTGAATGAGCCATGTCCGTCCGTCCGTCTGTCTGTATGTCACACGTTTTAAGGCCTTACATTTTAAGCTAGGGATCTGAAGTTTGGTACATAGGTTCATTGTCATCCGGAGCAGTACAAGTGTAAAAATTTTTCGAATCCGCATACAGACACGACCAAACAAGCCCAAATACCGCTGTCAGGCAGAACGAACAATTCAACCCGGGCGAAGACGTTACCGACGAAGCAAACGAACGATACCGCCCACCCGACCTGGAGGAGGTGAAAGTAGCTGTGTCTAAGCTCAAGTGCAACAAAGCAGCCTGAGCAGACGGCCTAGCTGCCGAACTTTTTAAATCCGCTGGCGATGAGCTGGTTAGGAGCATGCACCAGCTCATCTGCAAGATATGGTCGGAAGAAAGCATGCCCGACGAATGGAACCTCAGCATTGTTTGCCCGATCCTGAAGAAAGGAGACCCTCTGAGTTGTGCCAACTCCAGAGGCATAAGTCTTCTTAACTTCGCATACAAGATCTTTTCTGCTGTACTGTGTGAACGCCTGAAGCCGTTTGTCAACAATCTGATAGGCACATATCAGTGTGGCTTTAGGCCAGGAAAGTCCACCATCGATCAAATATTCACACTGCGGCAGATCTTGGAGAAAACCCAGGAATTCCAAATCGATACACACCACCTCTTCATCGATTTCAAGGCCGCGTATGACAGCATCTATAGACACGAGCTATATAGCGCAATGTCTACTTTTGGCATCCCTGCCAAACTCGTCAGTCTGTGCATGATGATGATGGAAAACTCACGCTGTTACGTCAAGGTCGGCAAAGACCTCACCGACCCCTTTGATGTCAAAAAAGGATTTAGACAAGGCGACGCGCTGTCATGCGACTTCTTTAACATCATACTTGAGAGAATTGTGCAGAACTCTCGCGCCAACACCAGAGGTACAATCTTTTAAAAGTCCGTTCAACTACTCGCATACGCAGACGACATTGACATAATCGGTAGAACAAAGCGTGATGTCAGTGAAGCCTTCGTGTGTATTGGGACGGAAGCGGCGAATATGGGTTTAGCAGTCAATAAGGGCGAAACCAAGTATGTGCTGTCATCAAGAAAAGACACCCAACACCGACATCTTGGACAAAACATCACCATCGACAGCTGTAACTTTGAGGTAGTTAGGGACTTTGTCTACCTGGGTTCCGCCATCAATTCAGACAATGACACCAGCGCTGAAATCAAACGAGGGATAACTCTTGCCAATCGCTGTTTCTTTGGGCTCAGAAGGCAATTGAGTAGCAAAGCCCTCTCTCGAGCAACTAAAGTGTCCATGTATAAGACCCTCATCATCCCAGTCCTGCTTTACGGTGCAGAAGCATGGACCCTGTCAAAGGCGGATGAAAACACTTTAGGCTGCTTCGAGAGGAAAATTCTTCGGACGATTTACGGTCCCGTCTGCATAGACGGAGAGTGGAGGAGGAGATATAACATCGAACTGTACAGCGATACCGACCTAGCCAAAAGAGTCAAAACACAACTTCTACGATGGCTGGGTCTTCTAGAGCGGATGGACACCACCGCCCCCGCCCGAAAAATCTTCGAATCCACACCGCAGGGACGGCGCGGTAGAGGAGGACCGAGACTCAGGTGGCGCACGCAAGTGGAAGGGGACCTCAGCCAACTTCGCGTGCGAAACTGGAGACGGCTAGCTAGAGACAGAGCTGGCTGGCGAAGCTTGTTGGCTGAGGCCCAGGTCCACCCCGGACTGTAGCGCCACCTTAAGTAAGTAAGTAAGCCTACAGACACGCCTCGTGCAACTACCTTTCAAAGCTGTAAGACGTCTTAAAAGCCTGAATTTTGGTATTTATTATCTCCTGTTTATTGTAAGATATACAAAATAAATATTTTATCGCTTGTGACATGCACTTGGACGCCACTTTTAAAGGGTGTGTTTAGGAAAAAACGGTTATTTTTGCAAAATTTTCGGTTTCAATGCATTTTGGCCTGATTCAAACGAAACTACAATTTTCTAACGAAACTAACAAACTACAAAAAAAATTAAGATTTGGTGTTACACCGTTTATAGGGTTGGGTATATAGAAGTTTGTCACAGACGAACTCTTGCACTTACTCACTTGTCGTTTTTCAATTTGGAGTAAACTTTCCGAGAAATCGTTTTTTTTAAGATCTAACATGGTAAAAATGGGCAAGGTCGATATTGTAGGCGGCCCAATTTTTGCCTTCTGAGAGATTTTGGGCCATTATTGCTCTATACCAAAATTTGAAATAGAATTTGTCTTACATTGAAGCCAGTAGTGGGCGTGGCCGTTGGCGGATTTAACTTATTTTCATACTATATCTGTACAAAGAAAGAGCCAAGATATACTCCAAATTTGAGCGTCCTCATTCATATCTCTAAAAGGTCTTAGGGGTCTACGGTGATTGTTTCACTGCGTTACAAACTATGCATTAAAATTAATATACCTTCGGTGGGGTATAAAAAATTAAAGATATTACCATTTGCCAAGTTTAGTCCATACAAAATTTTGAGCTCCGCCCGCTTTTAGGGGGCGTTTTTTCCGAAATGATTTTCGGTTTCAACGCATTTTGTCTTGATTCCAAAGATATTACAATTAATTGATTTTAATTTTTATCCCAGGCCCACTTTTGGGGGCGTGGCCTATACAAATTATATATGAATAAGGATCAAAAAAGTATAAAATTTTGTATTACACGGTATATAGGGTCGAGACTTCTATCGAGAACGAATTCTGTATCGATTGAGCCATGTCCGTCCGTCCCTCCGTCTGTCTGTATGTGATACGTTTTTAGGCCTTAAATTTTAAACTAGGGAGCTGAAATTTGGTACATTTTTTTTTTTTTGAATACTAGGATGGACGGAGACTAAAACTTCAAAACTGTCAAAGATACCAATACGCCCACTATAGCAGGTACATAATACCGAAGTAGCCGATATTGGTTATGCCCGATTTCCACGTGCTAAAAAACCACCCATTTATGAGAGACACTATGAAACTGCCAGAACGCACTTCATAGTAGTCAATTTTCGCTCTCTCATAATACTTCTTGACTACAACTAAGTTAACTTAACAAGTAGTTTACGCTTCCATAGTGTTGATCGCATTGGATAGGTTGCTTTCCAGTGAATGCACCTAATAAGCCGTTCATTCATGCGGATTCACCCTACGTCGCTAGATCGAAGGGTCTTGTTCTTTGTAGTCGTCGCTCGTTGTTAACATCGTTAAGAGTCTCGTTTAGAGTACGGATCATTTCATTGTTGCAATGAACATGAAGGCGAGCATTTAGCTTTCGAGCGAAGTTTGTTACTTCTTCGCCCTCGGTAGCTATTCCTAAATCTCTGTGAATATCGCTATTCCTAATATACCATGGAGCATTCACAATTGCTCTTAGTGTTTTTTTTTGGAAAGTCTGCAACATGGACATGTTGCTCGGCTTGGTAAAACCCCAAAGTTGTATACCGTATGTCCAGGACGGCTTTAACACCTGCCTGTACAAGAGCAGTTTGTTATATGTGCTTAATTTCGAAAATCTTCCGATAAGCCAATACATTTCCCTGAGCCTAACATCGAGCTCGTCACGCTTCTTCTTTACGTGTGGTTTCCACCTTAGTTTAGCGTCCAGTGTCATCCCTAGATACTTCGCTTCATTTGCATAAGGTATTTGTACAGAATTTATGAACAGAGGCAAATTGTTAACCCTTCTGTAAGTGAAATTCACATGCGTAGACTTGTTCTCGTTAAGAGCGATTCGCCAAGTCTTCGTCCAGACACAAATTCTGTCCAATGCTCGTTGGAGGTTTCTCGTTGATGACTCGACTGATTCACCTGTTGCCAGGATGGCCGTATCGTCCGCAAACGTGGCCACGACTGTCTCGTCATCTAGAGGTATGTCTCTTGTGTAGAGCAGGAACAGGGTCGGACCGAGGACGCTTCCCTGGGGTACACCAGCCCGAATTTGCTTGAAACTCGAGTATTCACTACTACACCTAACACGAAAGAGTCTGCTTTCAAGATAATTTTCCAATATTTTAAACATGTCTTCCGGCAAGTTTTGCCGTAGCTTATATTTCAAGCCCTCGTGCCATACCTTGTCGAAGGCTTGCGATACGTCGAGGAAAGCACTTGAACATATTTTTTTCCCTTCTAAGGCTTTTTCAATTTCATGCGTTATTCTGTAGACTTGATCTTTTGTGGAATGGTTAGGCCTGAAACCGAATTGATGATCCGGGATCAAGCGTCTTTCTGCAATTATTGGTTGTAATCGTTTCAGCAGAAGTTTCTCGAATACTTTCGATATTATCGGCAGAAGCGATATGGGCCTATAAGATTTTTTATCATTTGCGCATTTCCCCGGTTAAGGAACCATAATGACTTCAGCAACTTTCCATTGTCTTGGAACGTATAGAAGTCTAAGAGAAGCGTTTATCATGTAAAGTAGCTTGACTAATGCCTTTTTTGGTAGCTCTTTTAATATTTCGCCAGTGATCAGGTCGTAACCCGGGGCCTTATTATTTTTAAGTTTGCTAATTGTCTGTCGGAGTTCAACTAACGAAACTTTTTTCATTCTAAAGCTACCAGGTTCCCCGTTGTTGTTTAGAACGTCAGCCAACGGCGGACCGTCGAAAGGCTTGAATGTTTCTTCTAAATGTTCAGCAAACAAATTCGCTTTCTCTTTGTCTTCTCTTGCCCATTCGCCGTTAGCTTTTTTTATTGGTGCCGAGTGGATTATAGGTTTCTTGATATACTTAACTGCTTTCCACAGCGAGTAGTTTGAGCTCCTATCCGCCGACAAGCCTTCAAGGTGTTCAGTGGTCTCACGATTTTTAAGATCTTGCAACATTCCTTTCAGTTTGTTAGAGAGGTGGTTCAATAGGGTTTTGTCTGGGGGGGCCCTCGTGCCTTGCTTCTACGCGCTCTTCTCTTTTCACGAATCAATTCTTCGATTTCGAGCGGATATTTTTTACGTACATGCCCGTCGGTGCTAACTGCGTTCTTTTGGGACGAATTGTTGTTCCAAGCAGCGCTCTGAATTGCTTCAATGAATTTGTTAACTGCGGTTCCTAACTCGAAAGGAGTTTTCAATGGCACATTCAAGCCAAAACCCTCCTTACAGTCCTTTCTGAAAGCGTCCCAGTTCATGTTTTTGCTAGCTAATCTAGGAGCTCTTTCTATTTTCGCCAGTCTTCGACCCATCTTCAAGATAACTCCTGAGTGGTCTGAGCAAAGATCATAACACTCTTCAATTCGCGTAAGGTATATGGGGTACCCTTTAGCGATGAAAAAATCGACAAGGTCAGGCTTTTTATTCCTATCGGTTGGCCAATATGTTGGCTTACCCGTGGAGAAAAAGTCCACCCCACGCTTCATACTATTTTTATACAGTAATCTGCCTCTTGTTGAATTGCATCGTGAGCCCCAAAAAGTATGCTTTGCGTTAAAGTCACCCCAATGATAAAATTGGACCCAATGAAGTCATACATACGATCAAGATCGTCTTCCACCAGTCTATATCCTGGCGGGAAATAACAAGATGCAATGTTATAATCTAAGCACTCAATTTTTACAGAAACTAAACTGATCTGCATAGAGTCTAGCTCAACTTCTGTGTTCTTGAAGTGCTTTATGCAGTTCTTAATGTAGAGGGAGGACCCTTCTCTCGAATTTTGCGAAGGGTGATGTGCGTGATAGTCATCGTAACCTTTAAGTTTGGGTGTAGACCCGTTTTTAAGGTGAGTTTCGGTAATCATGCAAATATCAATATTGTTTTTCCGCTGAAAATACTTCTAGTTCGTCTATTTTATTCAGAAGGCCGTTTGCATTCCATGTTAGTATTTTAAATAACTGTTTCATATTCATGTTCTCTTGTAATTTTTTCGAGGCTTAAACTCGAGCTTGCTCAGTTTGTCAAATATAACTTTGTTGATTTTAGTCTGATCCTCAAGTTTCTCCAAGATTACAGCGAGGATCTGAGACACTGCATCTGTTGTGGGCGATCTTGCCTTGTTTTCGTTTGCCGCAACCTGTGCGTATGATTTCGGTCCGACCAGTGGTGGTTTCTCCGCTGCACTTGAACTGGCGCCGCTCTTTTGTGCAGCTTTTACGCCTTTTGTCGACGCCTCCTTTGTCAATCTTCCACTTTTGATCGGCTTTGGCGTCTTTGGAGTCTTTGGCTTAGGAGTTTCAGCAGGTTTTGGGCGTCCTAGGCTTTGATTCTGACCTCTAGTATTTTCTTTAAGAGGTTCTCGTCCCTTTTGCAGCTCTATGGCTACTTCGCATCCTCGATAGTTCGCGGGGTGGTTTCCGTGGCAATTGGCGCAAACTGCTGGAGCCTTTATGTCAACTTTGCACTCTGTTGACAGGTGTTTTCCGGCACATTTCACGCAACGTGGTTCTTTTTGGCAGTAGGCACTTGTGTGCCTGAATTCTTGGCATCGCTTACACTGTGGTATCAGTCTATTGCCCTTTCGCATGGGTTCGATTTTAACCCTGATGTTAAGTATCATTTTCATTTTATAAATATCGTTTATGCTCTCAGTTCTTTCAAAGGAGAGCATAAAAATTGGAAGGCCGCGTCTGATCACAGTGTCTCTTTCTCCTTCCGTGCGTTGCTTTTCCTTTTTAATGATATTGACGGCATCAATAATTTTAAGGCCTTTATTTTTTACGTCTTTTACAACGTCTTCTTTTGTGCATGATGGGTGGAGCCCCCTTACAATGACTCGCAGTGGTTTCTCGTACTTATTTTGAAAAGTATACCACTCGATTCTTTCTGCATTCAGTCTAAGAGACAGTGCGCGATAGGAATCGGCGTTGTCAACATTTACTTTCCACGCGTTATTTCGGTGCGAGATAAGCTTATAGTTTTCTGTTCTCACCGTGTTTGCAAGAAGGTTGCGCAATCTCCCAAAGTCTGCTATCCCGACGATGTTTATTGCGGGAGGTGGACGAATTTTCGCTTCTGGCTTAGCCTTGTTTGAGCCAGAGGGCTTATCTTCTTTTTGTATTACTTCGGGAGAGCAATTCGCCTTTCGCTTCTTGCTAGACCTTTTCCTTAAGACTGAATCGGTCTCAAATGCAAGTTCGTCCTCGTCCGTGAAGTATTCGACTGCTGGTCGGTTCGGTGTTACACACTCTTTCGTTACCTCACAGTCTTTCGTTAAACGAGTATTTTTAATATCCTCGTTTTCTTTTCGCAGAGAGTCAACTTCCATTTTTAGATCTTGGAAGAGTCGCTCCATTTCAATAAGCTTAGCTCGGAGTTCATTATTCTCCTTTTCTAAGCTCTTAATTTTCACAGAGTCCTGGTTTACCGGTGGACTGCTTTTTCCGGATATGTTCGATCTAGGTGGTGGTGATCGATTTAGTTTTGTCCTTTTCTCAAAAGGATTTATAAGCAATAAAAGGCTCTCCCCAGAATCCGTAGAGCCTGCCTCCGAAGAGGGTGGATTTTCCAGCATAGCTGGGCTGCCACCTGGGGTAATCAAATCTTTCGTTTTGTTCATTGCCATTTTTTTTTTAACTTGTCGTTTTAATGAGAAATAGGTAAGTCACTTCTATTTTCATTTTTAAATACAGCCGCCCCTTTGGAGACAGACGCCGACCAGTGAGCCGCACAATGTGTGACAGATGCTTCTGGATTTTAATTTAACCTTCAATTTGGTACATAAGTTAATTGTTATCCGAAGAAGTACAAGTGTAAAAAAATTTTGAATCCGCTCACAGACACGCCCACAATCGATGCAATCGTGCAACTACCTTCAGAGCTTTCAAAGCTGTAAGACGTCTTAATAGCCTGAAATTCGGTATTTATTATCTCCTGTTTATTGTAAGATACACAAAATAAAAATTTAATCGCTTTACCTCTCCTAGTGGACGTGGCATCGATTTAAAAGTTAATTTTTCAAATGCATTTTATTCAAAATTTTTGTTCCAATGCGAAAAAAAAAATACTCAATATATTAGGTAGAAAGCACATAGTTCTACATTTTGTTTATACAAGACTTTGGGCAACGCCCACACTTGGAAGCAGAATTAAAGAAAAACTTAAAACATTTCCAGAAAAACGTAGTTTCGACTGGCCGTAAGCCTAATTTAGCAAAGAATAAAGAAAAAATAGCAGTTAGATAAACGAGACTTTACTTTAGATTTCGTTCATATACATTTTTTTTTTTTTTTTTTGAATACTAGGATGGACGGAGGCTAAAACTCCAAAATCTTTCAAAGATACCAATACGCCCTCTATAGCAGGTACATAATACCGAAGTAGCCGATATTGGTTATGCCCGATTTCCACGTGCTAAAAAACCACCCATTTATGAGAGATACTATGAAACTGCCAGAACGCACTTCAAAGTAGTAAATTTTCGCTCTCTCATATTACTTCTTGACTACAACTAAGTTAACTTATCAAGTAGTTTACGCTTCCATAATGTTAATCGCATTGGATAGGTTGCTTTCCAGTGAATGCGCCGTTCATTCATGCGGCTTCACCCTACTCGCTAGATCGAAGGGTCTTGTTCTTTGTAGTCGTCGCTCGTTGTTAACAACATAAAGAGTCTTGTTTAGAGTACGGATCATTTCATTGTTGCAATGAACATTAAGGCGAGCATTTAGCTTTCGAGCGAAGTTTGTTACTTCTTCGCCCACGGTAGCTATTCCTAAATCTCAGGAATCAGTTCTCTCTTGATTTTCGTGAGGTGCGCATCTTATAACTTCGCTAAAAGCAATACTACTTCATACCATTTCATTGTTACTAAATTCAACATAATGATTTGCTCTGTTTGCTCACAAAAGTTTTATCGCGGCTGTCAAACTAAAATAAAATATTCTGACTGCTCGCATTTATTTCACTACTCATGCGTGAATGCATTCCATTGCAACAAATGTTCTGTGCTAAGACGACGCTCGCTATATATGCAGCAACCAGCTTCATCAATAGCGCTTAACAACACCAATGCTGCTGAAGGCCAAATCGCCCACAAAGAAACACCACCGAATTGTTCGGCACAACTCGGAGGCAACGTGAGTGAGTGCAAATGCACTGTACAAATGCTGTATCAGAAGCTCGCCAGCTTAGAGGACACAAACGCTCGGTTTCTTCAGCAACTTACTTCTGTTCAAACTGAAAATACATTGCTGCATAGAAAGCTTGAATTTTTGGAGTGCAAGCTAAATTGGCAACAACAACATCTCCTTAGTAATCACATCGAAATTGTTGGCGTACCTGATGTGAACACAGGAAATGTGACGGAGAAAGCTCAGCACCTCTTTAAAACTGCTTTGTGTATTGATGTTGCTGATGATGAGATTGCCAAATGCTACGTAAAAAAGCGGCAAGTAAAAACCAACGGCAGCAGCGAAGTGGTCCCTCCTACCAAACCTATCATCTGCGTAAGTTTCGTCGATTTGCATACAAAACAACGAATAATGTGCGCAAAGAAGACGAACAAAAACAAACTCAACACGCGCATGGTTGGTGACGATCGCGGCGGTGCCTGCGCCAGTGTCAGCAGCATGGGGAACAACGGCAGCCAAAAAAACAGCAAGGGCACTAGCATTTTTATCAACGATGCTCTCACAAGTTATACGGCAGCTCTCTTCATGAAGGCGAAAGAAATCTGTAAGCAGAAAGGCTTTAAATATGTTTGGTTCAAGGGAAATAAAATTTGTGTAAGAAAGATTGAAAGAGGACAGGTCATCTCAATTAAATCGTTTAATGATTTAGCACTTATTTAGTGCTTTCTCCTGCTAAATGAATAATATATGCGATAATTTAGATGACTTTTCCTCCTTTAATCTTAGTAGCTATAATTTTGAAAAAGTATTTACTGATAGTTCCTTTTGCAAAGACAAATTTTTAATTATACACCAGAACGTTAGAAGTCTAAGAGAGAATTTTGCTGCTCTTGTCACACATGTCGATTCTTTCCTTTGCGTTCCAGATATAATTTTTGTTTCGGAAATTAAATCGTTTGATGATTTAGCACTTATTTAGTGCTTTCTCCTGCTTAATGAATAATATATGCGACAATTTAGATGACTTTTCCTCCTTTAATCTTAGTAGCTATAATTTTGAAAAAGTATTTACTGATAGTTCCTTTTGCAAAGACAAATTTTTAATTCAGCAGCATGGGGAACAACGGCAGCCAAAAAAACAGCAAGGGCACTAGCATTTTTATCAACGATGCTCTCACAAGTTATACGGCAGCTCTCTTCATGAAGGCGAAAGAAATCTGTAAGCAGAAAGGCTTTAAATATGTTTGGTTCAAGGGAAATAAAATTTGTGTAAGAAAGATTGAAAGAGGACAGGTCATCTCAATTAAATCGTTTAATGATTTAGCACTTATTTAGTGCTTTCTCCTGCTAAATGAATAATATATGCGATAATTTAGATGACTTTTCCTCCTTTAATCTTAGTAGCTATAATTTTGAAAAAGTATTTACTGATAGTTCCTTTTGCAAAGACAAATTTTTAATTATACACCAGAACGTTAGAAGTCTAAGAGAGAATTTTGCTGCTCTTGTCACACATGTCGATTCTTTCCTTTGCGTTCCAGATATAATTTTTGTTTCGGAAATTAAATCGTTTAATGATTTAGCACTTATTTAGTGCTTTCTCCTGCTAAATGAATAATATATGCGATAATTTAGATGACTTTTCCTCCTTTAATCTTAGTAGCTATAATTTTGAAAAAGTATTTACTGATAGTTCCTTTTGCAAAGACAAATTTTTAATTATACACCAGAACGTTAGAAGTCTAAGAGAGAATTTTGCTGCTCTTGTCACACATGTCGATTCTTTCCTTTGCGTTCCAGATATAATTTTTGTTTCGGAAATCTGGATTTATAGGTTTGAGATAAAAGATTATTTTATTCCGGGTTTTAGTTTTTTCGCGAATACAAATGAAAATTACGCTGCAGGTGGTGTTGGATGTTTTATAAAAGAGAAAGAGGAATACGTTATTCAAGAAATCCTTAATGTTGATTGTGAAATTCGAGTTTGCCGCGATAATTACTACTGCTCGAAATTCAGTTCAGTGAAGGGTAACCTAAAAAGTGAATGGAGACTAGTTAACAGCATCTTAAATAAACCTTCTGGTACAAAATAACTGTCAGTTATTTTGGCTAATGACCGTCCTGTATCTGACAAGCAAGCTATTGCAGATGCTTTTAATGGCTATTTCACCAGCACAGCCACCAGTTTGCAGTCTTGTTCTGTGCAACCACGTTGTTTTTCAAGTAGATGTCTTTTGGAGTCGTCTTCCTCTACTAGCTTTAGATTTGAGCCTATAACTCCACTAGAAATTCTAAAGGTAATCGCCTCTCTGAGGAACAGCAGGTCATGTGGGTTTGACGGTATCTCTAGTACTCTACTTAGAAATATTGGTTGGTATACTATAGATGTACTGTCCTTTGTCTTCAATCGCTGCATTTTTGAGGGAGTTTTTCCAGAAGAGCTGAAGTGCGCTGATGTGTTACCGCTTTTTAAAAAAGGTTCCGCTTTACAAATGTGTAATTATAGGCCTATTTCACTTCTTCCAACTTTAAGCAAAATCTTTGAAAAACTCGTTAAGGATAGACTGGTTTCTTTTCTAAGCAAAAATAAGTTTTTTCATAAATCTCAGTTTGGCTTTTAAAAGGGAAAATCAACAGAGGATGCGCTTCTTGAATTTTGTAGCAAAGTTATGGCCAATCTTGATGGTAAGAAGTGTACGGCTGGCCTATTCATAGATTTTACTAAAGCCTTTGATATGGTTGATCACCATATCCTTCTTAACAAAATTGAAAAGGCAGGCATTCGTGGCTTTATGTTGGACTGGCTTAGAGCGTACCTAAAAAATAGATGCCAAAAAGTAAAGATCGGAAATATAAGAAGCAATCCTTTATTTTTCAACTTAGGGGTGCCCCAAGGTTCCGTCTTAGGTCCAATTTTGTTTCTTATTTACATAAACTCTCTGTTTAAACTGGATTTCAAAGGTGTTCCAACTGCCTTCGCAGATGATGTAGGCTTTTGTTATGGTTCAGACAGTCGCCTTGATCTCATCTCGGACATTAATTCGGACCTAAGTCTGGTGAGAATTTGGTTCTCTAAACATAACCTGGTTATGAGTTCCAAAACAAAGATAATGTTTTTTAATTTGTCGCCTATTCCTGCTCCCGATATAAATGTCTACTTCCATGCACCAGAGTGCCAAAGGCTGAAACTTGCTTGTTGCAACTCATCGCAAGAATTATCCACTCCTACTTTTAATTGTAATATTAATTGTAGTGACAAATGTTTTTTGATTGAATCTGTGATAGAGTTTAAATATTTAGGACTTACTTTAGATTCAAGATTAAGCTTCGCTTATCATAAAGATTCCTTGAGGAGGTATTTCCGTTTCACCATTAGACATTTTTACTATCTAAGCAATATATGTTCAGCCAATTTGTTAAAAACCATTTACTATGGCATATTTCAATCAAAATTACAATATGGGATCACTTGCTGGGGAGGCGCGTATATGAACAAAATTCAGCCATTCTTGGTTCTACAGAAAAGTATGGTGCGTAGATTACTCCGCAAACAAAGTAGACATCCTTCTTACCCTTTGTTCTATAACTTGAAAATTCTTCCTGTCCGTCATTTGTATTGTTTTAAGGTATTAAAAACTTTCTTTATGAAGTCTGGTAATCGCAATTTTAGAATTATTTCTAATTATAATTTACGTGGCAACTTTTCATACTCAGCTAATGTTCCTTTTTTCCGCACCACAGCGTATCGTAATTTTTATAGTATTTCCTCGATTCGGCTATTTAACAAACTTCCAGTACCGTACAGATCGGCTTCTCTAACTGTTAAATTTCTTAATCTTGTAAAAAAGTGGCTTCTTGGTTTTAACTTTGCTGCCATTGAACAACTTCTTTCCGAGTATCTGGTGTGACTTAAAAATTTAGTTTTTTCGCTTGATTTTCTCTCAAGTATTAGGTCTTTCGATAAGATTTTCTCTCAACTTCAAATGTAAATTTAATGTATTTTCTTTTGAAACCGCAAGTATGTAATAAAGGTATGCATTGTTTTTATTTTGCTTTTAAGGGTCACCCCACCCATATTTATACTGTATTGTTTTAAAATGCTCAGTAGACATTCAACACTATTTTCTTATTTATTAATATAAAAATACAGAATGTCAAATTGTAAATTGTTTTCTAGTTTAATAAGATACTGTACTGAAATACAATAAAATATCTATCTATCTATCTATCTAAAAATCTCTGTGAATATCGCTATTCCTAATATCTCATGGAGCTTTCACAATTGCTCTTAGTTGCTCGGCTTGGTACAACCCCAAAGTTGTATAAAATAAAAATATAACAAACTGCTCTTGTACAGGCTTTAACACCTGCCTGTACAAGAGCAGTTTGTTATATGTGCTTAATTTCGAAAATCTTCCAATAAGCCAATACATATCCCTGAGCCTAATCTCGAGCTCGTCACGCTTCTTCTTTACGTGTGGTTTCCACCTTAGTTTAGCGTCCAGTGTCATCCCTTGATACTTCGCTTCATTTGCATAAGATATTTGTGCAGAATTTATGAACAGAGGCAAATTGTTAACCCTTCTGTAAGTGAAATTCACATGCGTAGACTTGTTCTCGTTAAGAGCGATTCGCCAAGTCTTCGTCCAGACACAAATTCTGTCCAATGCTCGTTGGAGGTTTCTCGTTGATGACTCGACTGATTCACCTGTTGCCAGGATGGCCGTATCGTCCGCAAACGTGGCCACGACTGTCTCGTCATCTAGAGGTATGTCTCTTGTGTAGAGCAGGAACAGGGTCGGACCGAGGACGCTTCCCTGGGGTACGCCAGCGCGAATTTGCTTGAGACTCGAGTATTCGCTACTACACCTAACACGAAAGAGTCTGCTTTCAAGATAATTTTCCAATATTTTAAACATGTCTTCCGGCAAGTTTTGCCGTAGCTTATATTTCAAGCCTTCGTGCCATATCTTGTCGAAGGCTTGCGATACGTCGAGAAAAGCACTTGAACATATTTTTTTCCCTTCTAAGGCTTTTTCAATTTCATGCGTTATTCTGTAGACTTGATCTATTTTGGAATGGTTAGGTCTGAAACCGAATTGATGATCCGGGATCAAGCGTCTTTCTGCAATTATTGGTTGTAATCGTTTCAGCAGAAGTTTCTCGAATACTTTCGATATTATCGGCAAAAGCGATATGTGCCTATAAGATTTTTTATCATTTGCGGCGCATTTCCCCGGTCTTGGAACCATAATGACTTCAGCAACTTTGCATTGTCTTGGAACGTATAGAAGTCTAAGAGAAGCGTTTATCACATAAAGTAGCTTGACTAATGCCTTTTTTGGTAGCTCTTTTAATATTTCGCCAGTGATCAGGTCGTTACCCGGGGCCTTATTATTTTTAAGTTTGCTAATTGTCTGTCGGAGTTCAACTAACGAATTTTTTTTCATTCTAAGGCTATCAGGTTCCGCGTTGTTGTTAAGAACGTCAGCCAACGGCGGACCGTCGAAAGGCTTGAATGTTTCTTTTAAATGTTCAGCAAACAAATTCGCTTTCTCTTTGCCTTCTCTTGCCCATTCGCCGTTAGCTTTTTTTATTGGTGCCGAGTGGATTATAGGTTTCTTGATATACTTAACTGCTTTCCACAGCGAGTAGTTTGAGCTCCTATCCGCCGACAAGCCTTCAAGGTATTCAGTGGTCTCACGATTTTTAAGATCTTGCAACATTCCTTTCAGTTTGTTAGAGAGGTGGTTCAATAGAGTTTTGTCTGGGGGGGCCCTCGTGCCTTGCCATCTCCACGCGCTCTTCTCTTTTCACGAATCAATTCTTCGATTTCGAGCGGATATGTTTTACCTACATGCCCGTCGGTGCTAACTGCGTTCTTTTGGGACGAATTGTTGTTCCAAGCAGCGCTCTGAATTGCTTCAATGAATTTGTCAACTGCGGTTTCTAACTCGAAAGGAGTTTTCAATGGCACATTCAAGCCAACATCCTCCTTACAGTCCTCTCTGAAAGCGTCCCAGTTCATGTTTTTGCTAGCTAATCTAGGAGCTCTTTCTATTTTCGCCAGTCCAAAAAATTTCCTTTTCTATTTTCGCCTTCCACCCATCTTCAAGATAACTCCTGAGTGTTCTGAGCAAAGATCATAACACTCTTCAATTCGCGTAAGGTATTTGGGGTACCCTTTAGCGATGAAAAAATCGACAAGGTCGGGTTTTTTATTCCTATCGGTTGGCCAATATGTTGGCTTACCCGTGGAGAAAAAGTCCACCCCACGCTTCATACTATTTTTGTACAGTAATCTGCCTCTTGTTGAATTGCATCGTGAACCCCAAAAAGTATGCTTTGCGTTAAAGTCACCCCCAATGATAAAATTGGACCCAATGAAGTCATACATACGATCAAGATCGTCTTCCACCAGTCAAGGCGATCTTGCCTTGTTTTCGTTTGCCGCAACCTGTACGTATGATTTCGGTCCGACCAGTGGTGGTTTCTCCGCTGCACTTGAACTGGCGCCGCTCTTTTGTGGAGCTTTTACGCTTTTTGTCGACGCCTCCTTTGCCAATCTTCCACTTTTGATCGGCTTTGGCGTCTTTGGCTTAGGAGTTTCAGCAGGTTTTGGGGGAAACCTGCTCAATATATAAAATTTTAGCCACGCCCCCCCTTAGGTGTCGATTTTTCAAAAATATACAGGAAAATCAATTAAGCCATGTCTGTCGTCCGTCCTCATGTAAACAACTTTTAGGCGTTACATTTTAAGGTACAAAGCTGAAACTGTGGGTTGGTTAGAAATATATTGGACCAGATCAAGTTTGAAAATTAGCCAAATCCGCCCACAGACACGCCCACTACAGGCCTGTATGTGCGACAATCTCTAATTTAAAAAAATACTTTTTCTAAATTTTAAAATAAAAAAAATAGTCTTTTCATTGACCACGCTCACTTTTTTAAGGGATTTTAGCTTAAAATGACTGTTTTCAAATAAATATTTATGATATTTGACTAAAAATTATATTACAAAAGTTGTAGATATTAGCATTTTCTAATTTTCGTTTCCGTAGTATGTGCCCCCGCCCACTTTTGTGGGCATGGCGTTAGTAAAAAAGATGTTTTCAAGTTAAAAAGGCGGAGTTTCAGGCCAAAAAACAAGGCGTTTGACAAAATCTCACACAATGTCATTATTCCAAAATTCACTGCTCTTGGTTTTCCCCATGTATTTATCTCATGGCTTAAATCCTATCTTGAAAATCGACAATATATCGTTATCTTCACATCTTTTTCATCAAACCCAATCTTTTCCAGCTCAGAGGCTCCCGAGGAAGCCATATTGGTCCTCTTATATTCATATTTCCCCTGTTTTCGAACCGTATGTGAAAATTGCAATTTCATTAGGTCTGACAATTACATTATTTTCCCAGTCTTCCCATTGGATAAATGACTTCATACTGTATGTCAAAGTCGTCAAGGGAGGGAATTTTTTCCCTTAAAGTTGGATTGCCTGGCAGTAGCTCCAACAGGATCAAGCCGTGTCTGTAACTACTGCGCTTGAAGTAGTTCAAGTTAGTGAGCCGTAGCGCACTATTGCCAGCAAGTTTTTTTTTATCTGTAGATCAAGCGGTGTTAGGTTCAGCAGGGTGTTCAGAGCTTCCGTAGGTGTAGTACGGAACGCACCTGTAATAGCTATGCAAGCCGTTCGCTGAACCGCTGATAATTTTCCATAAAGTTTTTTTCTGTTTGTTGCTTTCCACCAACAGAAAAAAGGGTTCCACCGTAAGTAAGAATGGGTCTTACCAACACAGTATAAAACCAGTGGACCATGGCGGGTTTCAAGCCCCAAGTTTTCCCTACCGTTCTCTTGCAGATAAAAAGAGCATTATATGCCTTTTTGATAAAGATGTAACACTGACTGCATTTGATTCGCCATGTTGAATGAGAACTAAATTGGAAATGGCATTTGTGTACCATATCAATACCATATCGAACAAGTAATGTAAGTGCAAGAGTTTGTCTGTGATAAACTTCTATATACTAACTTCCTTGAAAGTGGGCGGACTCAAAACTTTGTGCGGAACAAACTTAGCAAATAGTAATACCTTTAATATTTGTCATAAAATTTTTTCGATTTGGAGTCAACTTTTCGAGAAATCGGGTTTTTAAAGATCTAAAATATTAAAAGTGGGGATGGTCGATATTGTGGGCGGTCCAATTTTTGCCTTATTAAAGGTCAAGGCTTAGTCGATTCACATATCGGTCTCGATCATATGTCTAAAAGGTCTTAAGGGTCTACGGTAATTATTTCATGTTGGTACAAACTATGTATTAAAATTAATATACCCTCGGTCGGGTTTATACTAGTGGGAGGGCTACAATCCGCCTAGGCGGATCGTTGGATACCACATTGACCCTTGTCAAGCTCAAAAATACGTCAAAAATTTTGGTTGCTAAATTTTAGTTACTTTAAACTTTAATTGTGTTACGAATTTGTCAGTTAAGAATCTTGTTCCTTGAAAAAGGGGCGTGGCATCCACCCCTTTTCAATAAAGTGATTTTTTTATACCCCATCCCATAGAACGGACTGGGGTCCCTTAAGGTCTTGAGGGTTTACGGTGATTATTTCTCTATGTTACAAACTACGAATTAAACTTAATATACCTCCTATCCTATGGGATGGGGTATAAAATACAAATTTTAAATATAATACTGCGGTTAACACGTGTATACCACATCCGATAAAAAATATGATAAAAAAATTATGTTATTGAAAAGGGGTGGATGCCACACCCCTCTTTTATACCCTCTTTTATAACTATCGACACACGGACGGACGGACGGACGGACATGGCACATTCGACTTACAATTCGGTCTTGATCATATGCCCTTAAGATCTTAAGGGGCTTACGGTGATTATTTCTCTATGTTACAAGCTATGAATCAAACTTAATATACCTCCTATCCTATGGAATGGGGTATAAAAACGATGTTATTGAAAAGGGGCGATTTCACGCCCTTTTTAAGGAAGAAAATTCTTTAACTGAGAAATTCTAAATACTTTCTTGAGTGCAAGCAGACGCACAGCATAAAAATATCTTTCGTTAAACTGAATATTATATATGACCACTCCTACATGGGGGCGATTTTTAATGTTTTTGCAATGTGAATCCCAATACGTTTAAGCAAGATTCTGCATACCAAATTTCAGCGTCCAAAGAGAATTTTGATATTTTATGCTAATAAGTAAAGTGGGCGTGTCAGTGGCCGGATTTCAAAACTTTATATACCCCATCCCATAGGATAGGAGGTATATTAAGTTTGTTACATAGTTTGTAACACGGTTAAATAATAATGGTAGACCACCAAGACCCTAAGGGCATGTGATCGAGACCGAACTCTTAATCGAATGAGCCATGTCCGTCCGTCCGTCTGTCTGTATGTCAAACGTTTTAAGGCCTTAAATTTTAAGCTAGGGATCTGAAATTTGGTACATAGGTTCATTGTCGTCCGGAGCAGTACAAGTGTAAAAATTTTTCGAATCCGCCTACAGACAGGCCTAGTGCAACTACCTTTCAAAGCTGTAAGACGTCTTAAAAGCCTGAACTTTGGTATTTATTATCTCCTGTTTATTGTAAGACATACAAAATAAATATTTTATCGCTGTGACATGCAGTTGGACGCCACTTTTAAAGGGTGTGTTTAGGAAAAAACGTTTATTTTTGCAAAATTTTCGGTTTCAATGCATTTTGGCCTGATTCTAACGAAACTTCAATTTTCTAACGAAACTAACAAACTACAAAAAAAATTAAGATTTGGTGTTACACCGTATATAGGGTCGGGCATATAGAAGTTTGTCACAGACGAACTCTTGCACTTACTCACTTGTCTATTTTCAATTTGGAGTAAACTTTCCGAGAAATCGGGTTTTTAAAGATCTAACATGGTAAAAATGGGCAAGGTTGAAATTGTAGGCGGCCCAATTTTTGCCTTCTTAGAGATTTTGGGCCATTATTGCTCTATACCACAATTTAAAAAAGAATTGGTCTTACATTGAAGCCAGTAGTGGGCGTGGACGTTGGCGGATTTAACTTATTTTCATACTATATTTGTACAAAGTAAGACCCAAGATATACTCCAAATTTGAGCGTCCTAGCTCAATTTAAAAGACCTAAAAACTTCACACATATGGACAGACGGACGGACGGGCGTGGCTAAATCGACTCACCTGTCGGCCTCATTCATATCTCTTAAAGGTCTTTGGGGTCTACGGTGATTATTTCACTGTGTTACAAACTATGCATTAAAATTAATTTACCTTCGGTGGGGTGTAAAAAATTAAAGATTTTACCATTTGCCAAGTTTAGTCCATACAAAATTTTGAGCTCCGCCCGCTTTAAGGGGGCGTTTTTTCCGAAATGATTTTCGGTTTCAACGCATTTTGTCTTGATTCCAAATATATTACAATTAATTGATTTTAATTTTTATCCCAGGCCCACTTTTGGGGGCGTGGCCTATTCAAATTATATATGAATAAGGATCAAAAAAGTATAAAATTTTGTATTACACGGTATATAGGGTCGAGACTTCTATCGAGAACGAATTCTGTATCGATTGAGCCATGTCCGTCCGTCCCTCCGTCTGTCTGTATGTGATACGTTTTTAGGCCTTAAATTTTAAACTAGGGAGCTGAAATTTGGTACATAAGTTAATTGTTATCCGAAGAAGTACAAGTGAAAAAACTTTTTGAATCCGATCACAGACACGCCCACAATCGATGTAATCGTACAACTACCTTCAGAGCTTTCAAAGCTGTAAGACGTCTTTAAAGCCTGAAATTCGGTATTTATTATCTCCTGTTTATTGTAAGATACACAAAATAAAAATTAAATCGCTTTACCTTTCCTAGTGGACGTGGCATCGATTTAAAAGTTAATTTTTCAAATGCGTTTTGTTCAAAATTTTTGTTCCAATTCGAAAAAAAATACTCAATATATTAGGTAGAAGGCACATAGTTCTACATTTTGTTTATACATGACTTTGGGCAACGCCCACAATTGGAGGCAGAATTGAAGAAAAACTTAAAAAATTTCCAGAAAAACGTAGTTTCGACTGGCCGTAAGCCTTATTTAGCAAAGAATAAAAAAAAAAAAATAGCAAGTTAGATAAACGAGACTTTATTTTAGATTTCGTTCATATAAAATTTTAGCCACGCCCCCCTTTAGGGGTCGAATTTTCAAAAATATACAGGAGAATCAATTAAGCCATGTCCGTCCGTCCGTCCGTATGTAAAAACTTTTAGGCCTTAAATTTTAAGGTACAAAGCTGAAACTGTGGGTTGGTTACAAATATATTGGACCAGATCAAGTTTGAAAATTAGCCACATCCGCCCACAGACACGCCCACTACAACCCTGTATGTGCAACCATCTCTAATTTAAAAAAATACTTTTTCTAAATTTTAGCTATGTTAGAATTGTGCTAGCCCATTTATTTTCTGTTGTATGTAACATTGCCTTATAATTGTCTTTGAAGTGGCAAAAAAAATAGTCTTTTCATTGACCGCGGTCACTTTTTTAAGGGATCTTAGCTTAAAATGGCTGTTTTCAAATAAATATTTATGATATTTGACTAAAAATTATATGACAAAAGTTGTAAATATTAGCATTTTCTAATTTTCGTTTCCGTAGTTTGCCCACTTTTGTGGGCGTGGCTTTAGTAAAAAAGATGTTTTCAAGTTAAAAAGGCGGAGTTTAAGGCAAAAAAACAAGGCGTTTGACAGAATCTCACACAATGTAATTATTCCAAATTTCACTGCTCTTGGTTTTCCCCATGGATTTATCTCATGGCTCAAATCCTATCTTGAAAATCGACAATATATCGTTATCTTCAGATCTTTTTCATCAAACCAAATCTTTTCCAGCTCAGAGGCTCCCCAAGGAAGCCATATTGGTCCTCTAATATTTATTTTTGCCATAAATGATGTCAACTGTATTATCGAACACTCTTTGTTTTCGACATACGCAGCTGATATGAAAGTCGCGAAACAAATATATTCCCTTGCCGATCCCCTCTCTCTCCAATCCGACCTAAAAGGCTTCTATATTTGATGTGAAAAAAATGTCCTCGAGCTGAATATCAACAAATGCCAAGCGATAACCTATTCTCGCAAACGCTTCCCCCCAGCCCTCACCTGCCAGATCCAACGTTATGGCTAACGAATGCATTCCCACAGTCAATTATTTGATTGACTTAGGAGAAATCAACTACCGGGAACTTAACTTTCGTATTCACATCAATAACGTCATATAACGTGCCAACTCGGCCCTTGACTTCGTAAGACGTTGATCCAGAGAGTTCTCCATCCCCTATGTTACCAAATCCCTACATATTTGCTTCGCTCGGCCCTTTCTTTAACACGCTAACACAATCTGGTCGTCCTCGAGCGCTAGCCACACTTCGCGTATTGTGGCGTATCAACGTAGCTTTCTTCAGTTTGCCCTTCGTGGTATTTATTGGGCTAGCACGTATGATCTATCCCTTTACCACGATCGCCTTATATTGATCTGCCTCGAAGAACGACGGAAGGTTGCAGACATACTTTTCATCCATGACCTACTTACCGGTAATATTGACTGCCCATTACTGTTACACATGATTGCCCTCAATACTAAGCCTCGGCAGCTACGCCCTATGCCCCTCTTTCGCAACAACTTCCATATTACGAACTACGGCTTTCACAAACCAATGTCCGAATGCTGTGCAACGCTAACTCTACTCTTTATACCCCATCCGTCCATGTACGCAGAAGTTACAGTCCGTAAAATGGACCATTGAATACCCCATCCTATACTACATTGTAAAATGCTGATGGCATTGTTATTTTTATACCCGACCCAGGGTATATTAAGTTTGATGCATAGTTTGTAATGCAGTAAAATAATCACCGTAGACCCTTAAGACCTTTTAGAGATATGAATGGGACCGACAGGAGAATCGATTAAGCCATGTCCATCCGTCCGTTCGTCCGTATGTAAACAACTTTTGGGCCTTAAATTTTAAGGCAGAGAGCTGAAATTTTGTGGGTTGGTTGGAAGTTCAGTCCTTCAGATCAAGTTTGAAAATAAGCTATATCTATAAGTATATATACATATAAGTATGTGCGACCATCTCTAATTTAAAAAAATACATTTTGCAAATTTTAGCTATGTTACAATAGCGCTAGCGCATTCATTTTTGGTACGTAACATTGCCTAATAATTGTCTTTAAGGAAGCCAAAAAAATTTAGCTTTTTCATTGACTACGCCTACTTCTAAGGGATTTTAACTTAAAATGACTGTTTTTCAATAAATATATATGAAATTTGACAAAAAATTGTATGACAAAAGCTGTAGATATTAGCATTTAACTTTTATATATTTAGCTAGTTATATATATTTAACTAGCATCTAACTTTTATGTATATATTGTATGTGCCTCCGCCCACTTTTGTGGGCGTGGCGTTAAAAAAAGTGATTTTTTTAGTTTAAAAGGCGGAGTCTTATTCCGAAATGTATGCAACCAGCTAGTATAAAGCATTCAACAGTTATATTTTTCTATCCCGACCACTTTTTGGAGGCGTGGCAGTACTTTTTGGTTTTTGGTATGGTCGGGTATTTTGCAATCCGTAATAGATGGATTGAAGCTTTTGCATACCCACTGTTGTACTTTCCCGCTTGTTTTGATATTTTATAAGTAGTGCAAATTTCGAAAAGAGGCGTGTCCAACCGCCCCTAATTACACAGAATTATTATTACACAGAAATAATCACCGTAGACCCCTAAGACCTTTTAGAGATATGATCGAGAACGACAGTTGAACCGATTTTTTTTTGTTTTTTTTTTTGTGATGTAGGGTGCTTAATGCAAGCAGCAACTACGAGCAGAAAATTGTCAAGTATAATATTGCTTACGCAGGCTCATCAACTAGTGCAGGTGTTAGTGGTTAATATAATGATCACTTTACACATACACAACAATTAAGAAAATAGGAACAAATTAATAAAATAGATACACATAAAGAAAGAAAATTACAATTGCTTAAGCAGCTTTTTCAGTGTCGCTTTGTCAATATTGAAATCTAGAACACTACTATATAATTGTACAGGCTCGTGTAATAGGCTTATACATGCCGTAATTCGATCTATTATTCGGAACGTTTGACAGATTGATATTACGTAGGTTATAAGAGCCACCACGAAATTTAAATTTGAAAGAGGACAAGAGGTCAGGTGCGTCAATGTGACCTAACAATATTTGCTGAATAAAAACGAGATCGGTGTTATCGGCCTGTCTTGATCGAGATCGGCCTGTCTTTGAGACAGGCTCTGCAGATTGAGTAATTTAAGCCTCTGGGAATAAGGTGGAAGGTGAAATGGATCTTCCCAAGGAAGGCCTCTAAGAGCAAAGCGGACAAATCTCCTCTGAATAGCCTCAATCCTGTTAGCATAACAAATTTGGGATGGTGTCCAAACCTGAGGTGTGGCCTTACGAAACTTTTGTACAGCAAAACAGTTGCATAAGGATTATTTAATTCCTTAGCCCATCTTTTAATAAGCCCCAGCATACAGTTAGACTTATTAACGACACAATTAATGTGTTCGGAAAAACTAAGATCGGAACTAAGGAAAACACCAAGATGACTAAATCGAAAGACACGACCAAGGATGTGGTTGTTTATTGTATATGAAAACTCCGTCGGCGTACGTTTTTTTGAGAACGTCATAGCCTGACACTTATTTGGGTTAAGTGTGAGTCCATGTTTATCACACCAGATTGTGAAACTGTCGATGTCTGACTGCAAAATACTATGGTCCGACACTGACTTTATTGTTTTTGATATTTTCATATCATCGACATATGCAAGAATATCACTTTGTTTCACAACTTGACGTTAAATCATTAATTGAGAGTAAAAAGAGAAGACGACCAAAATGGCTCCCTTGGAGAACACCTGATACCGCGGAAAAGATATTTGATTTAGTCCCTCTGAAATTTACTTGATAAGTTCTCAAGTGAAGATAAGATATAATCCAAGATATGAAATTAGGTGGGAAACCTAGCGATGTAAGTTTAAAAACAATAATTTCATGTGAAATTAGATCAGAAGCTTTTGAAAAGTCTGTGTAAATACAGTCAACTTCAAATTGACTCTCCAAAGCGTTGGTACACTTGCTGTGAAAGGACACGAGGTTAGTGACAGTGGATCTGTTTCTTACAAAGCCATGTTGTTCTCTACAAACGATATTGCGACAGAAAAAGACAAGACTATCACAAACAACTTGCTCGAAAAGTTTAGGTATGGATGATAGCTTTGCAATTGGTCTGTTATGTGACACATCACACTTATCTCCCTTTTTTAAAACAGGGGTTATATACGATAGCTTTCAAGCGTTTGGAAAAATTCCAGCTTAAATAGATGTAGGAGGGGAAAGGCAAGTATATCCTTACATTCTTTTAACAAAATAGGTGGAATCCCGTCTGGTCCTGCAGAACAATCCTCTTTAAGATTAGACATAAACTCTTTAATAGACTCAAAAGCAACTGGTATTCCATTAAAGCTGACTTGTGCTGAATGCTAAAGATATTCAAAGTATTCCGTGTCGACAGGAAACAGGCCATCTCTGAAATCACGGCAGGGTCATAAGATGAGTTACCGTTATACGTTAAATTCGCTGGATATCCGTCCGTCTTTCTGTTCGAATTGACGAATTTCCAAAATTTATATGGATTAGATTTAAATGATGCTCCCATTTGAGAGATATAATTGTTATATAGATAGTCCGAAAAAGCTTTGAATTCCTCAAAAATTACTATAAATCTTTCGAGGTCTGTATGATTTAAGCTTTTTATATATAATTTACAAGCCTTGTTTCGTTTGTTACGCAAGGATCTAAGTTCACTAGTATACAAGGGACGGTCACAAATTTCGTTTTTCTTTAATTTTCTAGGAATAATATTACCTATGGAGGTATTCAAAATAGAATAAAAATTATCCACGCAGTAGTCTACATCAGAAGAGTTTTACACATACAATTTCCATATTGACAGAAAAGGGGAAGGGAACTTTCGACGAAGTAATGTGTTTCCGAACAGCGGTGATAACTCCTAATGCCCCCTTTTAGGTGTGGTCATATTTAATATGCATTCTAATAAATATGAATGTACGGCTTTTATTTGATATATTTGCTTTAAATCCAAAAAGCTATCAACTCAAATTAATTAGTTTTTGCCACGCATACCTTTGGGGGCGTTCTTAGGTTAAAAAAATTAAATTTTTAATATAAAACTGCGATCAACACGTGTATACTGCATCTGAAAAAAAACATGTTAAAAAATTATATTATTGGAAAGGGGTGGATGCCACGCCCCTTTTTAAAAAAAAGAAGATTCTTTACTGACAATTTCTTAACACAACTAAAGTTAATAGAAACTGAAACTTAACAACCAAGATACTTGACGCATTTTGGAGCTTGACAGTGGTCAATTAGGATGGGGTATCCAACAATTCGCCTAGGAGGATTGTAGCCGTCCCACTAGTTTTATACCCTATACCACAGGAATATAGGAGTATATTAAGTTTGATACAGGCGAAAACGTAACATAGAGAAATAATGACGATTGACCCCCAAGACCTTAAGGGCATATGATCGAGACCGACTTCTCAGTCGAATGAGCCATGTCTGTCCGTCCGTCCGTCTGTCTGTCCCTGTGCCACAAATTTTTAGGCATTAAATTTTGAGCTAGGAAGCTGAAATTTTGTTCGTAAGCTTTCTTTTATCCGAAGCAATACAAGTGTTAAAATTTTTCAAATCCGTCCGCAGACACGCCCAAAATCGGTCTAAATGTGCAACAACCTCCGGTGCTTTCAAAACTGTAAGACGTCGTGAAAAGCTTTTTTTTATTTAGCAAAAGCTAAATTTATTATTTAGCATCTTCTAATGATTACTTACTTACTTACTTAAGGTGGCGCTACAGTCCGGGGTGGACCTGGGCCTCAGCCAACAAGCTTCGCCAGCCAGCTCTGTCTCTAGCTAGCCGTCTCCAGTTTCGCACGCGAAGTTGGCTGAGGTCCCCTTCCACTTGCGTGCGCCACCTGAGTCTCGGTGCTCCTCTACCGCGTCGTCCCTGCGGTGTGGATTCGAAGATTTTCCGGGCCGGGGCGTTGGTGTCCATCCGCTCTAGATGACCCAGCCATCGTAGACGTTGTGTTTTGACTCTTTTGGCTAGGTCGGTATCGCTGTACAGCCCGTACAGTTCGATGTTATATCTCCTCCTCCACTCTCCGTCTATGCAGACGGGACCGTAAATCGTCCGAAGAATTTTCCTCTCGAAGCAGCCTAAAGTGTTTTCATCCGCCTTTGACAGGGTCCATGCTTCTGCACCGTACAGCAGGACTGGGATGATGAGGGTCTTATACATGGACACTTTAGTTGCTCGAGAGAGGGCTTTGCTACTCAATTGCCTTCTTAGCCCAAAGAAACAGCGATTGGCAAGAGTTATCCTTCGTTTGATTTCAGCGCTGGTGTCATTGTCTGAATTGATAGCGGAACCCAGGTAGACAAAGTCCCTAACTACCTCAAAGTTATAGCTGTCGATGGTGATGTTTTGTCCAAGACGTCGGTGTTGGGTGTCTTTTCTTGATGACAGCATATACTTGGTTTTGCCCTCATTGACTGCTAAACCCATATTCGCCGCTTTCGTCCCAATACTCACGAAGGCTTCACTGACATCACGCTTTGTTCTACCGACTATGTCAATGTCGTCTGCGTATGCAAGTAGTTGAACGGACTTTTGAAAGATTGTACCTCTGGTGTTGGCGCGAGAGTTCTGCACAATTCTCTCAAGTATGATGTTAAAGAAGTCGCATGACAGCGCGTCGCCTTGTCTAAATCCTTTTTTGACATCAAAGGGGTCGGTGAGGTCTTTTCCGACCTTGACGGAACAGCGTGAGTTTTCCAACGTCATCCTGCACAGACTGACGAGTTTGGCAGGGATGCCAAAACTAGACATTGCGCTATATAGCTCGTCTCTATAGATGCTGTCATACGCGGCCTTGAAATCGATGAAGAGGTGGTGTGTATCGATTTGGAATTCCTGGGTTTTCTCCAAGATCTGCCGCAGTGTGAATATTTGATCGATGGTGGACTTTCCTGGCCTAAAGCCACACTGATATGTGCCTATCAGATTGTTGACAAACGGCTTCAGGCGTTCACACAGTACAGCAGAAAAGATCTTGTATGCGATGTTAAGAAGACTTATGCCTCTGTAGTTGGCACAACTCAGAGGGTCTCCTTTCTTCAGGATCGGGCAGACAATGCTGAGGTTCCATTCGTCGGGCATGCTTTCTTCCCACCATATCTTGCAGATGAGCTGGTGCATGCTCCTAACCAGCTCATCGCCAGCGGATTTAAAAAGTTCGGCAGCTAGGCCGTCTGCTCCGGCTGCTTTGTTGCACTTGAGCTTAGGCACAGCTACTTTCACCTCCTCCAGGTCGGGTGGGCGGTATCGTTCGTATGCTTCGTCGGTAACGTCTTCGCCCGGGTTGAATGGTTCATTCTGCCTGACAGCGGTATTTGGTTCTTCCTCGCCGTTATACAGTCTGCAGAAGTGGTCTTTCCAAATCCTCAGCACCGACTGCGATTCTACAACGATGTTCCCTTGATGGTCCTTACAGGCTTCAGTTCGAAGTTTATACCCTTGGCAGGACCTTTTGATCCTTTGGTAAAACTTTCTAACCTCATTCCTGTTGCAACATCTCTCTATCTCTTCAACCGCGCGCTTCTCGTGCTCTCTCTTTTTCCTTCGGAGAAGCCGGTGCTCCTCTCTCCTCCTCTGCTCGTAGAGCTCGCGAGCAGCTCTAGTCCTTCTGTGCAGCGCCGCTTTGTATGCTTCCTGTTTAGCTGCATGTGCTTGCCGGCATTCATCGTCAAACCAGGGGTTTCGTTGTGGTCGCCGTGTGAAACCCAGCACTTCAGAGGCGGCGTCTCTGATGGCATTTTGGCAGTGTTGCCACTGGTTATCAATACTTGATGCTGGTTGCATAGGACTTCGTAGAAGGTTTTGAGAGACTCGGTTGGAGAAGGACCTGGCGATCTCTTGCGATTGTAGTCGGCCGACGTCAAACTTCCTCACAGTATTTCTGGCTGGTCGGGATATCCGCAGCCGTACCTTGGCTACAACAAGGTAGTGATCCGAGTCAATGTTGGCCCCTCGGAAAGTTCGGACATCCATGATACTGGAGGAGTGCCTTGCGTCGATCGCAATATGGTCAATCTGGTTGACGGTTGATTGATCGGGAGATCTCCATGTCCCTTTGTGGATATTGAGATGCGGGAACTGTGTACTAGCTACCACAACGTGTCGCCCCGCAGCAAAGTCGATCAGCCTGAATCCGTTATCGGAGGTCGTGTCGTGCAGGCTATGCTTTCCGACACTACGACCAAAGATGCCCTCCCTTCCTAGCTTGGCATTAAAATCGCCTAGGACAATCTTAATGTCGTAGCTAGGGCACTGCTCATAAGTTTTGTCCAGGAGCTCGTAGAACATATCTTTGGTCTCGTCATCTTTCTCCTCTGTGGGGGCATGTGCGCATATCAGGCTCATGTTGGCGAATTTAGCCTTGATGCGGATCGTCGCGAGGCGCTCGCTTACAGGGTTGAAGCTCAAGACTTTTTGCCTAAGTCTGCCTCCAACAACGAAACCACATCCAAATAGGCGCTGTCTTTGATGCCGGTAGCAGTCGCCGTAGTAGATGTCGCAGTTTTTCATCCTTCTTTTGCCCGGCCCGTCCCACCGCATTTCTTGGATGGCAGTAATGTCTGCCTTGCAGTCGTTAAGGGCCTGCGCTAGTTGCTCGGCTGCACGTGGTCTGTTAAGGGACCTAACATTCCACGTGCAGATCCGGAGCTCGTTGTCCTTTTCTCGTTTGCATTGGTCGTCAACAGTAAATCCGTCCGAATCCGAGGCTTGTTTCCGCTTCGTGACTGGTGTTTCTTTACGTGGCCGGGAAGTCACCCCGACGGCACGACCCCCAACCTGGAGGACCAGATCCTTTGCTTAGCTCTAAGGACGGAGAGCCGGATAGCCCGCTCCTTATAGGCCTGAGCTCCGAATACGTCGTAGTAGCCCATATAAGGTGTTCACTAAGTAGTTCGGCCTGACTGGAACTATGGACGCCACCGTTGATTCCATCTGGGGAATTCCTCCGCTGCCGTCCGGATGCAAGGAGAAGTGCCTTAGTGGGAACACTCCTCCCCCCCTCTCTCGTCTGCTACCCCCAACAACCTTCCAAAGGGGTTAGAACCCAATCTCCAGTTGAGGTACTAGGCACCCGGTGTTCACCACGGGGAGGTGAGAGTAGGAGTTGATAGACAGAGGTGGGTTTAGAAAACCTGTGGATGCTTGTATCCTCTTGAGTGCACATGTCTATCCTTTGACCACCCTTCTAATGATTACAAGTCATAAAAAATAAAAATAAAGTCCGCAGACCGCCCATTGTGGGCGATTGAAACTGTAATCTTTCAAATACAATTTATTCAATATTTTTGTTCCAAATCGAAAACAATATACTCAATATATTATGTAGAAATCACATAGTCCTATATTTCTTTCATACAAGACTTTGAGCCAAGAAAAAGCTAAAAATTTCCAGAAAATCGAAAAATTTTTACTATGTAGAAAGCACTTTTTTTAAATTCTTTCATACAAAGTTTTGGGCTAAACCTCGTATTTTTCAGAAAACATATATTTCGACTACTTTTTAGCTTAACTTAAGTAAGAATTAGAAATAAAATCTAGAGCATTAGCTTGAAGGTGTTCTATACTAGACTTCGTTCCTACAAAGTTCTTGGCCACGCCCATGTTTGGAGGAAGATATTAGGAAATTGTTGAATTCTAACCAAAAAATTGCATTTTTGACATCGAATTAATGAGTAATAATTGTTCAAATGCAACTTATTCAATATTTTTGTTCCAGATGGAAAAATTTTTACTTAATATATTATGTAGAAAGTACTCTAGATTTTGTTCATTCAAAGTTTTGGGTCACGCCTACATTTAAAGGCGGAATTCCATAAAAACCTATAAATTCTCAGAAAAATATGGATTTCGCCTACTTTTAGCCTTACTAAGGATAGAATAAGAAATAAAATTTAGCACATAAAGAACACCTGACACTCTTTCAGATTTCCTTCATAGAAAGTTTTTTCATCCTTAGAGGTGGATTTGACAAACTTATTGGATTTGACCCAAAAAAATTACAGTTTTGCGTACATTTTAACCGCAAACTTGGATATTTCTATGCATATATTGATTTGTGATTAAAAGGGTTGGACATGCCACGCCCCTTTAAAAAAAAGTAAACAAAAACTTTTAACGAATAATTTTTTTTTCTATTTAAAATGATGCAAATGGTAACGGGACGGGGATGGAAAACAAGAAAAAAAACGAATGGAAAGGAGAATAGGAATGGGAAGGAGATTAGGAATGGAGAGAAGAATAGGAATGGAAAGGATAATTGGAATGGAAAGCATAATTGGAATGGAAAGGATAACTGGAATGGAAAGGAGAATAAGAATAGGAATAGGGTATACCGTGGTCCGTTATAGACGGACCCAAGCTATTACATACGCACTGTTGCACTTACTCACTGGTTTTTTCTAAGTATTGAGACAGAATTTTTTTGTAAAGGCACAGTTTTTTGTGAATTATTTAAAAATGAAATGAAATGAAATGAAATACAACTTCCCTCCAATTTTCATGAAAATCCAACAATATTTCTTCGATTTATCGTGATTTTAGTGAAAAAATACTTAGCATTCAGAAAGTAAGAAATTTAAGAAAGAAAGAAAGTAAGGCATTTAAAAAAAAACGAATACTGCCCCCTTGTAGGTGTGGTCATACTTAATATGCATTCTTATGAACGGTTTTTAATTGATATATTTACTTTAAATCCAAAAAACTTGCACTATCAAATGTTCAGTTCTAGAATAGCCTTGAGGTAAGCTATGCCTGTCGTAAAATGAAAGCAGACTCTTTCGTGTTAGGTGTAGTAGTGAATACTCGAGTTTCAAGCAAATTCGGGCTGGCGTACCCCAGGGAAGCGTCCTCGGTCCGACCCTGTTCTTGCTCTACACAAGAGACATACCTCTAGATGACGAGAATATCGTGGCCACGTTTGCGGACGTTACGGCCATCCTGGCAACAGGTGAATCAGTCGAGTCATCAACGAGAAACCTCCAACGAGCATTGGACAGAATTTGTGTCTGGACGAAGACTTGGCGAATCGCTCTTAACGAGAACAAGTCTACGCATGTGAATTTCACTTACAGAAGGGTTAACAATTTACCTCTGATCATAAATTCGGCACAAATACCTTATGCAAATGAAGCGAAGTATCTAGGGAGGACACTGGACGCTAAAGAAGAAGCGTGACGAGCTCGAGATAAGGCTCAGGGAAATGTATTGGCTTATCGGAAGGTTTTCGAAATTAAGCATATATAACAAACTGCTCTTGTACAGGCAAGTGCTTAAGCCGTCCTGGACATACGGTATACAACTTTGGGGTTTTACCAAGCCGAGCAACATTTCCATGTTGCAGACTTTCCAAAACAAGACACTAAGAGCAATTGTGAATGCTCCATGGTATATTAGGAATAGTGATATTCACAGAGATTTAGGAATAGCTACGGTGAGCGAAGAAGTAAAAAACTTTGCTCGAAAGCTAAATACTCGCCTTCATGTTCATTGCAACAGTGAAATGATCCGTACTCTAAACGAGACTCTTAACGATGTAAACAACGAGCGACGACTGCAAAGAACAAGACCCTTCGATCTAGCGACGAAGGGTGAAGTCGCACGAATGAACGGCTTAGCAGGTGCATTCACTAGAAAGCAACCTATTCAATGCGATTAACACTACGCAAGCGTAAACTACTTGTTAAATTAACTAAGTTGTAGTCAAGAAGTATTATGAGAGAGCGAAAATTTACTACTATGAAGTGCGTTCTGGCGTTTCATAGTGTCTCTCATAAATGGGTGGTTTTTTAGCACGTGAAAATCGGGCATAACCAATATCGGCTACTTCGGTATTATATACCTGCTATAGTGGGCGTATTGGTATCTTTGAAAGATTTTGGAGTTTTAGACTCCGTCCAACCTAGTATTCAAAGAAAAAAAAAATGCTTTATGCAGTTCTTAATGTAGAGGGAGGATCCTCCTCTCGAATTTTTTAAAGGTGAGTTTCCGTAATCATGCAAATATTAATATTATTTTTCCGTAAAAATACTTCTAGTTCGTCTATTTTATTCGGAAGGCCGTTTGCATTCCATGAAAGTACTTTAAACTACTGTTTCATATTCATGTTCTCTTGTAATTTTTTCGAGGCTTAAACTCGAGCTTGCTCAGTTTGTCAAATATAACTTTGTTGATTTTAGTCTGATCCTCAAGTTTCTCCAAAAATACAGCGAGGATCTGAGACACTGCATCTGTTGTGGGCGATCTTGCCTTGTTTTCGTTTGCCGCAACCTGTGCGTATGATTTCGGTCCGAGCAGTAGTAATTTCTCCGCTGCACTTGAACTGGCGCCGCTCTTTTGTGGAGCTTTTACGCCTTTTGTCAACGCCTAGTTTGCCAATCTCGCACTTTTGATCGGCTTTGGCGTCTTTGGAGTCTTTGGCTTAGGAGTTTCAGTAGTTTTTGGACGTCTTAGGCTTGGATTCTGACCTCGAGTATTTTCCTTAAGAGGTTCTCGTCCCTTCTGCAGCTCTATGGCTACTTCGCATCCTCGATATTGGCGCAAACTGCTGGAGCCTTTATGTCAACTTTGCACTCTGTTGAGAGGTGTTTTCCGGCAAATTTCACGCAACGTGGTTCTTTTTGGCAGTAGGCACTTGTGTGCCTGAATCCTTGGCATCGCTTACACTGTGGTATAGGTCTATTGCCCTTTCCCATGGGTTCGATTTTAACCCTGATGTTAAGTATCATTTTTATTTTATAAATATCGTTTATGCTCTCAGTTCTTTCAAAGGAGAGCATAAAAATTGGAAGGCCGCGTCTGATCATAGTGTCTCTTTCTCCTTCCGTGCGTTGCTTTTCCTTTTTAATGATATTGACGGCATCAATAATTTTAAGGCCTTTATTTTTTACGTCGTTTACAACGTCTTCTTTTGTGCATGATGGGTGGAGGCCCCTTACAACTTATTCCCTTTCGTACTTATTTTGATAAGTATACCACTCGATTCTTTCTGCATTCAGTCTAAGCGACAGTGCGCGATATGAATCGGCGTTGTCAACATTTACTTTCCACACGTTATTTCGGTGCGAAGTAAGCTTATAGTTTTCTGTTCTCACCGTGTTTGCAAGAAGGTTGCGCAATCTCCCAAAGTCTGCTATCCCGACGATGTTTATTGCGGGAGGTGGACGAATTTTCGCTTCTGGATTAGCCTTGTTTGAGCCAGAGGGCTTATCTTCTTTTTGTATTACTTCGGGAGAGGAATTCGCCTTTCGCTTCTTGCTAGACCTTTTCCTTAAGACTGAATCGGTCTCAAGTGCAAGTTCGTCCTCGTCCGTGAAGTATTCGACTGCTGGTCGGTTCGGTGTTACACACTCTTTCGTTACCTCACAGTCTTTCGTTAAACGAGTATTTTTAATATCCTCGTTTTCTTTTCGCAAAGAGTCAACTTCCATTTTTAGATCGTGGAAGAGTCGCTCCATTTCAGTAAGCCTAGCTCGGATTTCATAATTCTCCTTTTCTAAGCTCTTAAATTTCACAGAGTCCTGGTTTACTGGTGGACTGCTTTTTCCGGATATGTTCGATCTAGGTGGTGGTGATCGATTTAGTTTTGTCCTTTTCTCAAAAGGATTTAAAAGCAATAAAAGGCTCTTTCCAGAATCCGTAGAGCCTGCCTCCGAAGAGGGTGGATTTTCCAACATAGCTGGGCTGCCACCTGGGGTAATCAAATCTTTCGTTTTGTTCATTGCCATTTTTTTTTAACTTGTGGTTTTTCTGAAAAATAGGTAAGTCACTTCTATTTTCATTTTTAAATACAGCCGCCCCTTTGGAGACAGACGCCGACCAATGAGCCGCACAATGTGTGACAGACGCTTCTGGATTTTAATTTAACCTTCAGATTCATCTATAAGTTAAAACCTTACTGCTAAAAGTTGCCCCAAATGGAGCAGCATCGACAGCATCCGTTGAAACATTAAAGAATACTTCTTCCGGTGGATTTTAGTCGGCTCTTACGACAGGCATACCTTACCTCAAGGCTATTCTAGAACTGAAATTTGATAGTGCAAGTTTTTTGGATTTAAAGCAAATATATCACTAAAATCACGATAAATCGAAGAAATATTGTTGGATTTTCATGAAAATTGGATTAGGTGTTCCCTAGTTGATGATGCATTTGTAGAGGCATCATTCTTTAATTGTTTTGTTTTTTTTGAATCTATTGTGATTCCCACGAGTAAACGTAATTGTCAGTCGCCCGTGGTCTACCCGTATAACCACAGGAAGGCTATATTGAAATCGGAGGTCGCCTGGTATCCGAAGTTCGCAAGCTCGAGACTAAGCACCGTCTTAGTCATGCATCCCCCTGCTCTTGCTGTTCCAGCATTAGATTAGGGGTTTGTTTGACGGAGGTTTACTCCCCCTATGAGTGTTCTTTACTGAGGATTGGACGTAGTCCATTGCCTCAAACCCTCATTCTTTACCGGGCTTGGACCGCAGTCTACGAGCTAAGCCAGTTGCTATGACGTAGCCAGGCGTATTTTTATCGAGATATATGAGCTATGAGCTATGAGCTATATGATCGAGACCGAATTGTTAGTCGAATGAGCCATTTCCGTCCGTCTGTCCGTCCGTCCATCTGTGGGTAGTTTTTAGGCCTTACTTTTGAGCTAAGTATAAAATGTTCAGATATGTACGTAAGCTATCAACTCAAATAATAATAAATAAATAAATTTTTGCCACGTCCTCATTTTAAGGCGTTTTGAAGTAAAAAATCAAATTTTTAATACAAAACTGCGATGAACACGTGTGTACTGCATCTGATAAGAAATATGATTAAACCAGTGAGTAAGTGCAACAGTGCGTATATAAAAGCTTTGGTCCGTCTGTAACGAACCGCGGTATATCCTATTCCTATTCCTATTCTCCTTTTCATTCCTATTCTCCTTTTCATTCCTATTCTCCTTTTCATTCCTATTCTCCTTTTCATTCCTATTCTCCTTTTCATTCCTATTCTCCTTTTCATTCCTATTCTCCTTTCCATTCCAATTCACCTTTCCATTCCTATTCTCCTTTCCATTCGTTTTTTTCTTGTTTTCCATCCCCGTCCAGTAACCCTTTATGCATCATTTTAAATAGAAAAAAAAAAAAAAAAATGGAACGAAAATATTGAATGAATTGCATGTAAAAGATTATACTTTTAATCGATGCCACGCGTACAAGGGCGGTCTGCGGACTTTACTTTATTTTTTATGACTCGTAATCATTAAAAGATGCCAAATAATAAATAATAAATTTCATTTTTTCTTGTAAGCACCGTAGGTTGTTGCACATTTTGACCGATTGTGGGCGCGTCTGTGGGCGAATCTAAGAAATGTTAACCGAATCTAAGAAATGTTAACACTTGTATTGTTTTGGATGACAGAGAAGAGAATCTTTTTTAAGAAAGCAGATTCTAAACTGACAAATTCTTAACACAATTAAATTTAACAGAAACTGAAATTTAACAACCAAGATTTTTGAGACATTTTGGAGTTTGACAGTGGTCAATTGGGATGGGGTATCCAACGATTTGCCTAGGCGGATTGTAACCCTCCCACTAGTTTAGTTTTGTTATTGTCTGTAGGAGTTTAACTAACGAAATATTTTGGTTGTTTGAACGTCATCCAACGGCGGACCGTCGAAAGGCTTGAATGTTTCTTCTAAATGTTCTAAATGGGCTAAAGGAGGGGTAGCCCTTGTGCATGCGCTCTTCTCTTTTTACGGATCAATTCTTCGATTTCGAGCGGATATGTTGTGCGTACCTGCCCATTGTTGCTAACTGCGTTCTTTTGGGACGAAGTGTTGTTCCAAACAGCGCTCTGAATTGCTTCAATGATTTGTCAACTGCGTTTTCTAGCTCGAAAGGAGTTCTCAATGGCACATTCAAGCCAACACCCTCCTGACAGTTCTTTCTGAAGGCGTCCCACTTCATGTTTTTGCCAGCTAATCTGGGAGCTCTTTCTATATTCGCCAGTCTTCAAGATTACTCGTGAGTGGTCTGAGCAAA